>JALHBY010000037.1:0-72866 GCA_024340155.1 Tolypocladium pustulatum | reverse complement strand
CCCCCCCCCCCCCCGCTCACGCCGACGTGACTAACACACAACGGCCAAGGCGTATACGCATCCGAGCGCTCCACGACAAAGCAAACAACAGCGGCGAGTCCTGGCTAGGAAGTTCCAAGCAAACCTCTTATCAAGGTGTCATCTACTTGGCGCATCGCCACGGCACGGTCCTCCGGATGAAAGAAGCCTCCTACATGAGTAGCTAATGTCCGCATCATCCGGCCCCATCGAGCCAGGCATCGAGGCGAGGCCAAGTAGGTAATAATACACCCGCATCGCTGCACGCCTGGAGAGTCAGAGGCCCGGTTGCTGCGCTTCGTCTTCCCTGTGAGGCATGGACGGTTCGACTCACAAAGACTCATGTGTAGTTATGGCCAAGTCCGCTGACGCCGCCGTCCTGCAGGCAGCGCTCACTCGTCACTGATCCATGCCGCTTTGATGATGACGCTGACAAGTGCCCATTGTATCGTCCGAAACCGCTCGACGAGCATCTCATCCATGCTTACTCCGTATCTTGGAAGGCTCTTACACCACCCCGGCATAGGCCCCATCGTGAATCTGGCCGGCCATGTCCCACGCCAAGCACTCACGCACGCGGCCTCGATCAGACATCTCCAGGCGACAGCCAGTCACTCCGTTCCAGATCCAGCTTTCGCCGGACTCCTCCTGCTCGTAAAGGCCGGCCCAGCAAGGCAGTCGTTGACCTCACGGGGCCATGGGGGCGCACCACCGCCCCCATGGCCACCGGCTGCCCAATCCGGCAAGCTGGCGACCTCACACCACCCCCGCGGGAAAAGCTGGGTCCGCCGAGTGGCAGAATGACTCACACCGTCGTGAATGCACTTGCGCCAAACCCAACTCACACGCCCGCCGGCTCGGGACATCCAAGGAGAGGCCCAACGCTTGGCTCTTGGATCGCAGCATTCACTTGCTATTCTAAATGTACTGTAGTCGTGCAGGTTCAGCCTCGCAGTCGCGCGCATGAACACCACCCACTGTTTCTAGAAGCCCCTCGGCTGCCTGGCAGCTAGGCAGAGCCTCAAGGCATCGTCAATCTCACCACATGGGGCAAATGCCATCAGCTTGGGTTCTAGAACGTAACTCTCTGTATTGATTTGTGGCTCTAGGCTCTTGAAGCCGAGCCCACCGGCTGCCGTGCTAGGTATACCAGGCACAGGACCGGCGGATTCGCTCCGCCAGTACCCCATTTCCCAGGACTCTTTCAAGCTAGCTATTAGATTTCGCCATAGCGTCTTTGCTCTCCTCGATCCAGACCGCATTTTGGTTCCGCTATGTGCATGCTGTGGATCAAAGAGGTCGAATGTGGCCGTTATAGCTGCAAGCGCACAAGAGTTCGTCATGTTCATGTTGATTGTTATCTTCTTGGTTGTGTCCTGCGTGAGGTAACTGTAGGCGCGATCCACGGTTGGAGCCGCTCGAGTCGCACATGTGTGCTTCCTCCAAGAGGCATGAGTCTTCCTAGTCGTACAAATCCACATCCGCTAGCCACAACCAATCGACTGCCCGCTGCGCTGCCTTGGTGAATCTCGCCGTCATTGTACCCTCATCCATATTCCCGAACCTTGGATGATGCATGCTAGATTAATGCGCTTTTCAGCCCAATGCCCTGGACGCCATCTGCACGTTCTATGAACTCGTAGATGGAACGAACCCCGCCCAAGGTGTGGTATCAAAAAAAGCCCCCATTGGCAAAGACTCCTCTGGATCCCCGCTTCCCAACCAAATGCGTTCTAACAAAGGAAATGCGAAAATCAGAAAATCGAAAACGGAGTCTGGATGTTGCTGTCGCAGACGTGGCGGTTTGCCTGGTGTTGGTGTCCAGGGGATATGGATTTGTACTAGGTTTATGCAGCGTGCTGACCAGCACCTTAGTTCAGGATGCCGTCCCACATTCCTGGTCCTCGGAGGCCAATTGCAGGGTGCACCGTTGCAGCAGCGTAACCGCTGGCAGCTTCGGTGGAGCAGCAAACCCGCTTCCCCGACGCTCCCAAAGTTGGGCGGACGGGAAACTGCAGATAAGCCTCCGAGACTGTTCCTCGGGGGAGGGTCGGAGTCTTGGGCCTCACCGACTCGGACGAGCCGTAGCGGCCGTAGAGCATGTCGCGAACATTGTCCTGCAGCGAGTTGTCACTCGATGCGGCTCTGCTTCGCTTGCTGCCGACCTTGGCGACAGGTGTCGCATTGGCAGAGGAGGTGTGGTTGTGAAGATCCTGAAGAGCCCGTGCAGCATCCGATGCAGGGTCTCGCGCCATGTATTCAAGTTCGCGCTCGCGTCTTGCCAATGGGGTGTCGAGAGACAGGTCACCGAGTTTGGACACCGGGCCGGTGTAAGACTCGGGAGACGAGGACATGCAGTTCTCGTCGTAGTCCTCGGGAACCGAGGGGACTGACGGCTTGACGCAGACCTTATCATTCCACAGCTTCGCAGCTCGGAATCGCGACGGCACACTGCAACGGCCATAGCCATTGTAGTAGGTCGCGCTAGCGAGAGACGAGGCAGAAGAAATGGATGAGGAGCGCGACAAGTCCGAAACCATCGATTCAGGGGACGACGCTGTCGAAACGGAGTTGGCGAGCGAAGATCGGCGAACGCGACAGTAGCCGATCGGCGACGAGGTGACAGAGCAAGGGAAGCGGTCGAGGCTTTGCGCAGTGTTGACGCAGTTTGCTTGCGCCATAGCCAGACCCATGGCGTTGCTCTTGCTCATGATCTGCGAAGCTGCACTCACTGCAGGAGTGCAGAATCCGCTGGCCTGTGGCGTGAGACGCGGGGTCGGCAGAAGACCAAGAGCCGGAGCCTGGAGACCCGGGGTATACACAGAGGTAGGGGTAGGCTCCATAAAGGCAGGTGCATTGCAAACCTTAGGTGTGGGGGTGGCATGGACTGACTCGTAGCCAGATGCACAGCGCGCCTCTTGTGGCAGGTTGAGGATGCTTCGAGGCGACAGGACGGAGAGATCACTGGTCTTGGCGTTGATGTGAGGCATGGAAGTCAAGCCGTCGATGTTGGTCAGCTCCGGGTCCAGCTTGAGAATGATCTGTTTCCAGTCGGCCGTCTGTTGAGCGATGGTCTGAGACATGCCACCGGGCGAGGGAGGAGACGGCGGCGGCGTGTACTTCTTGAGAACCATCTCGATCCAGCGCTGGAACACGTCGTCTGCGATGTGCAGCTTCCAGTTGACAGCAAGGAGAAAAGCAATCTCGTTCTGGTTGATCTCGTGGGTGTTTAAGCCCGAGATCTTGCTCCAAGCACGAGCAGAGTAGTTCCGGTCCTGAAGATACTTGGATGCCAGGATCAGGGCAGCGAGAAACATGCGTCTGCCGCACTGAAGTGCGCGGTCAGAGTAGCGATCCTCGGGCTGCTCCGTGGTGAAGTTGTGCTTGGGCACGTGGGGCTTGATGAGGATGAGATAGTACAGGGCCACCTGTAGAGTAGAGTAACTGGTGCGCGAACGCCGGAGCGTCTCCTGGATGAAGGTTCGCAGCGGAAGCACAGCCTTGCTGCTGAGTTCGCTGCGGCAGACAACCGAGGAGAGCGGCCAGATTGCTTCTACTATCTGGGTGGACGAGTCTGGAGTAAAAGGGCTAAGCATTCATTCGAAACATCAAGAAACATCAGTTGCAACATACCAACAAGGCTGTCGACAAAGTTGATTTTGCGGTCCGTCTGTCGAACCAGCGAAGGAGGTGCCGTGGTGCGCGCCTGCGAGCTGGCGCTTCTGCGCCGGGGGTTCTGGCGCAACTCGGCCGGGACGGCCTCGGCCTCGCGCTGGAGAAGCGAGCGCCGGAAGTTGGCGGCATTTTCCGTAGCGGTGGCAGCAGCCCGCTTGGGATGGCAGTAAGCATCGCAAGAATCGGATTCGGAGGTGTTTACGGAAACGGAGGTGTCGTCGGACGATTGTGAGGCGGTGTCGGACCACACAGAGGCAGTCGAGGTGGATGCCGATGTGCTTATGGCAGAGTTGTAGGGTGCATATCGAAGGGAGGCGGTCACGAAGGCGGGCGAATCGTCCGCGTCGCACTTCATCTTGGTAGGTGAGGGTTATATAAGTGACGCCTGGCTTGAGGTGGGTGTACAAGCCGGTGTCAGATGTTTCCAGTCGCCGTCAAGGCTGTGAGTCAAGCAGTAAGATCGTGTTACCGTTGAGCAGATCGAGAGAACCGTGTCGAGTAGCTGTCTCCGGCAAACAGCTTAAATGGCCGCGTGCAGGAGCGTGTCCGGGGAAGTGTAAAGGCGGGCGGTTTAGACAAGAAAGTTGTCAAAGACCGACTTTACACGAACGATGAGACCGGATGACGAAGCTGGGACGGCGACTGGAGTTGTAAGAGTGTAACTTGTACGAGGCATTGCGGCAATGCTTCAAGACACAAGTAATAGACGGGGTGACGGTAGTCTAGTAGATGACTACCATCGGATGCGGTGGTGATTCAACTGGAGAGAAGAGAAGAGGCAAGGCGACAGGGGGTGCAGTGGAGGATAGTCGGATCGGCTGACGCTGTCGAGACGTTGGACGTTGAAGGGTTGAGGTTCGATGTCGACGATATGCAGGTACGGGATGATGCGGCTGTCAGGGCGCGACAAGTGTATTTATCTGAGGAGTGAGGTGATGTGACTCTTTAACGTGGCCTGAGTGGCAAGGCGCCGGTATGAGCGCGAGTGGTGACAGCCTTGGAGGCGTAAAGTGGGTACCGGGGGTTGTTGGGTGATGGTTGGTGTGACTCTTGCGTGGTGGCGACCGAGTGTTGCCGCGTGGACCAGGTGGCTGCTGGCTGGCGATTTCGGAGCCAGGCCAGTGAGCGAGGCAGTGACTGGCTAGGTGAGCAGCCTAAGAATGACAGAGCGCGGCCAGGACGTGGCAAACAGAGCGATGACAGCAGACAGGCCGCTGTCGAGAAGAAGCGTGTATTAAAAAGAGCAGTAAAAGGGGGCAACGGAGCCGGTGAGTAACGCAGGCAGTAAGACGCTGGCTCAGTGACTGTGCCGGCGGTGCGAATTGCTGGTTGCTCGGGGGGGGATTGGTGGTGTTCGTCTTTGCTGCGCAAGGTACAAGTGAATGCCGCTGCGACCAGAGGAACGTGCCGGGGGTTGAGGAATCAAAAGTAATCGAAACACAGAGAGGAGAATGCGCCGTGGAGTGGAGAGAAGACCAGAGCAGACTTCGAGAGTCGCTGGTGACCGTCTACAGGGCGTTACCGAACTTCATCGTGACGTTGAGTTCGATGGGGGGGAGGAGAAAAGCGACGCCTGCTGCGAGGGCCCGTGGTTTTGAATGGGCTCTCGCCCGTTCGCGCTGCTGCTGCTTGTCGCTGCGCTGGCGCTGGCTGGCCGAGGGAGAGGAGGGAGGAGGGGGGCGGGCATGGGGACATGGGGGGGTGGTGGGAGACGCCAGAGGACGGACGCATCTGTGGCATCGCCAGCCAGCAGGCAGGCAAGGACCGGCATGCAGTGGGAGGGCATGCATGCATGTTCGGGCTTGCGCAAAGTACCCCGTCGCGTGGCTTGGGTGCAACAGGTACCTCGCGCGCGCCCTTGCGCTTCATCCTCACTGGCCGTGTTCTTTATTTTGACTCTCCGCCATTGGCCACAAGGACAGCCCCCTGGGACCCCCTCTGGCCTCTCAGTGGCCGGCTCTCCAGCGCAAGGCCGCGCAGTTCGGCGGCCGCCCCACCTGCGTCGCCCCTGATGCCCCGTCGGGTATAGCGCCCTCCGTGGCCCAGCCATCTGCCACTCAGCGCTTCACCCATTGGGGCCGCGTCTCCCAAGCAGCCAGTGACAGCGAGCGCAGCCCACGAACGGTGGCGGAGACAGAGACGAGGGAAGAGTCATCGCAAATCGGGAACGCCTGGGCTGGGTTGGGCTTTTTTGCCGCTCATTGGCCGCCGCGCGCTCCCTCACTCACCCGGTGGTCACGCCAGGCTGGGCTTGGCCGATGCGCTGCTCAGTCCTCACGCTACGGCCCAGCGCGCGTGAGGTGCAGTTTTGTGGCCTGGCGTCTGTCTCCCGCCGCGGGACAGAGAGGGGACGCAGTATCGCACTGCCTGCTGTAGGGCACCCCTGGCGGATCCGTGTGTTTCCGTCACGTCAACTTTGCCATCGACCGCGTCTTGACCAGCATCATGATCGCTCAAAATTACGATGGCCGGGCTGGGTCGGCCTGGGCCAGCCAGGCATCCAGGCTCTGTTAAACAGGCGACGTGGTAGTGGCGGCGTGGTTGTGTCATGGTCATGCCACAGTCGTCAATGATGCGTCTTACACAGCTCGAGGCACATACAGGTAGGTAGATGGTCGCTGGCGCCGGTGCCTGAAAACTGAGACTACTGCTGCTCCTCCTCCTCCAGTCGCCGCAGTCAGCCGGCCTCGACACCCTTCAGCTAGAGAGACGCGATAACGAGGTGTGCGCAAAGGCATCTTGACTATCCTGAACCGAGCATCTCCTTGGATGAAAGCTCGGTTCACACAAAACCGAAACTGCGTCAACCGGGGAAACCAAATCCCTTCTGGCAACAGGATCAGCTTTGCCACCACCACATCGGTCACTGCCAGCTACCGTGTTCGCTGCCCACGGGCGTCCGCAGCTTGATTGCCCTGCGCCCTCTCCGTCGTCTGGCGCCGACGCGGGTCCGGAGAACCCGCATTGGTAAAGCCTCTCCCCCGAGCGGCTGCGACGATGGAGCATATCCGGAAATAATAGTGGCCACACTCCAGCAGCACGCTACCATGACTTCATTGGCTCTCCACTCACTGCCCTTTCGAGGCGACCAGGAGGCGGGGGCGTTGAGGGGCCCATTTTGACGGATCTCTCAGATTCGTGCACTCTCCGCCGAGCTCAGAGGCTCGAAAGCATCGACTGTCCGTGAACGAGAGATGTTCGGGGCAACAGGTCGAGGCTGCGACCAAATGATGTGCAGAAATTTTCATCCCGCTCAGCCGACTGCACTGACTGCAACATGCACAGCCCGAGTGTGCTCTCGTGTTTCGATGGCCTCGCGGCTAACAAAGCTTTTCTCGGCGCGTGTGTCCAGCTGGACCTGGCCGTCGTCCCGGTCGGACTGCCCGGGTCTCAGCAGCTCACTAACAAGGTGTGCGTTTGGTGTGGCAGCCGGAACGAGGTGGGCTGTTCTGTGGGAGGTACTCCGTACTGTTCCCCCCCGAGTCAGCCATCAATCCCACCACCCGAATATGAGTTGCCCGACTGACTTGCGTCTCTGTCGCTAACGTTCGGCTGCGACTATGCGCCTTCTGGCCAACGAGTTCGTCGAGCAAATGAGGTTACGTGGTGCGCCTATTGCTGCGGTCCCTCTCCAAGCGTTGCTTTGCATCACGTCGTGCTACACAATACAAGACGTGTAATATCTCATGCCGCCACACGAGACCTGTGACAATTTTGTCGAGTCGAGGCAAGGCGAGGCGAGGCGGGCATCATCGCTCGCCACCATCCGTCCGCCAGCGCGTCGCCCGAGATTGCGCGGCGAGATGGAGTAATTCCCATGCTCATCTTGTGCAAATCGCACAAGTGAGGGCCTCCACGCCACGTTGTGCTTTTGATGGGCCACTAACAGCAGCAGTGGACCATTAGCAGCCATCTAACTCGCCAGCGGCCTTTTGGTGCCTGAGGCAAGGGGGCGAGATACCTGGCGGCGGGCAGGGATACATGTCCCAAGCCGAGGATGCCGCAGCGTCGAGTCGGAACTGCACGTACCGGTCTCTGCGGCTCGCCGCAGCGCACTACCAATGCTCTCGGCAACATCCTTCGCCTTCCCCCTACCCGGCATTGCTGCAGCCTTGAGTACCTCGCACTGCCAGCCGTGACCTTGATGTTCTGTGGAAGTTTCTCCAGAGTGCGCTAATCGGACGGTCCACACCGCGCGCCCCTGCTGGTGGAATCAGCGCCAGATGCTCGTCAGCCGAAAGCAACTAATTGTGAGTGCCGGCTCGTCATCTGAGGCAGAAGCCGAGGCCTCGTCAATGCCTGCCTACGTTGTCAATTACAGGTAGACCTGCCGTCGATGCTCCGAACAGCCCGGCCGTCAAACCCCCTTTCATCTCTTGCTGAGCCCGACTCCGCCTCCCCGGCACAGGAGCAAACCACAGCGGCGTCCGCTTGTTCTGCACGGCTGCAACTCGTCCTGTCGGAGAAGGTGTAGCCGTAATTGGGCAGTGTCGCGCCCCCATGCTCCTCCGCCTCCCCGGCCCTGCTGATTGGGTTGCGGGCTGCAAAGGCGCATGCAGGATGCTCGTCATGTCGGACACTCCAGACATGCAGAGATGCAAAGCCTTTTGGCAGTCTCCCTCCTCTTTCTCGTGCAGGAACTCAGGCGGAGAGACAGACGCAGGAGAGGCACCGCCCAACGTGGCCAAGCGCGGGCGGGTGCCAGCTTCAAGCCTAGGCCGCTACGGAGTCATGGCGCCGCAATGCTTGCTCTACCCCGTACAGTGTTATGCCTCGCCGCGGCAGCCAGCGAGGAAGTCTGAGCCACCGCCGAGAACCTTGCGAGGTCACTCCTGATGAGCACTGGGGAAGGGGACATAGGCAACGACCTCGTCAGCTGCGACGGATGATGCCGTCAGCCCCGTCGACTACGTCTTGCTCACCAGCTGATGATGGTGGCCCACTGGGCTGGGTTGATGCGAGAAGCATCCATGCCCAATCGTCTACCGCCATGATCCAACCGTGGATAGGACCTGGCTCGGACAAATGGCCGTCTTCACATCCCTGGCTCCAAAGGAGCGGTCGTGTATACGGTATGTTGGCACCGGAGTTGTGTAATAGTGCCCGACCCCGTGATGCAAATGGTCCCGTGCCTGATCCCGTGTCCGACGATGACTCGGACCTGGGCATGCCCAGCCAGCCTCGACCACCTACGCGTAGTCGCACACTGTCCCAAGTCGCCTAATCCATATGTACTACGGCCCAAGGAAACACGGACGCCGTATTCGGAGCTCGCAGAGCGCGGTTCTGGATCTCAGGAGAGTCCACTCGCTGAACACGCGGACCAGCTAGGCTCTTCCAATCCGGCTGAGTCATCTCCGGCCGCGGACATACTCCTCCCAGGTCGGAGGCTCCTCTTTATCATCAGCCCCTGGTTATTCGTGATAGCTCTCGTCGTTGCCATTGCCAGATTGCGCCATCCTTTGGCATGGGGCAATATTGTTTTAGCCTCCGACCTCGCGCCCGTGGGAGAGCAATGCTTTGGTCAACTGCCGAGTGGCGGCGCGGCCATCGGCACGACAGGACGCCATAGCCTCCAAGTTCCTCCCCTTTATGCTTCGCCACGATACTCCACTTCTAGCTAAATGCATGTACTGTGGCGAAGAATCTCAAAATCATATCATTGTCCAACTCAATGAGCATTGTTAGCATTTACAAGGGCCAGATCAGGATCAGTCGGCAGCTTCGAGCGTAGAAACCCGACTTGTGCAACCGCGTACCCTATACCAAACGTGTACATGTGAGGACAACTTTGCAGCTTCTCGTACCCTCTTGAGGCCTGAACATTGTGTCGTGGCGATTCGACTCGTGCCGCTATGCTATTGGGTCTCGGCCTTGAACTTACATGTCATGTGCAAAGTACGTGTATGCACGACGAAAAGTATCTCGCGCTCTCAACTCATAGTCTCATCAACCGAATCACTTGTCCCCCACCCTGATCAGCAGACTACCGCAAAGCACGCGAAGGTGAAGATTTTGAAGGCGTCGATGACTACCTGCTGCCAAAGTTGCCAAAGTACCGCAAAGGGCTCGCAAGCACGCGTCTGTCAGCTGGAGCGCAGAGCATTTCGAGAACGATAGTTTTGGATAAAGAACCGAGATCCAAGCCGAATTCCCGATATAGATTTGACCTGCCGAAAATAGCAGCTAAGATCCGTGCCCATCCCAGCCTATCCGTCTGCCAGCTGACAACCACACTGAATATCGCAAGTCCAAAGATCTGCCGTCTTCTACATCGCACATATGGGAGGACAAGTTTTGCGTCGCGTGCCCAGTAATGCTTCCGCGAAGCGTCCCCCACCCGGCTGCAACAGGCAAGAATTTCCTCCATCTGCTGGCAGCAATCTTCCTGTCCGGTCATCATGAGTCGCAAGTAGCAGAATGAAACGTAGATACGCATAGCGGTACGGCGAGAAACGTCATGCATTCCTTGATTTTCTTCGTCTAGCCCCTAAACGAAAACTGACCTATGAGTCTCAGACATGAACCGCATTCCCCACAATACAAATCAAACCTTCGGTTCAGAAAGTTGCTCATCAATCTAAGACGCCATGTACGTGCTGGCATCCACACCCTCCTTGGGGAATTCACTACAGAGAAGAGTCAGTGCTGGATCGAAAAAAATGTGTTCGGAGGAAACGTACGGGAGCGCAACTTCGAAACGCTTCTCAATCTCCTTGAGCACCTCCTGGTCTTGATCGGTGCTCACAAAGGAGATGGCAAGACCCTTGGTACCGAATCGACCAGCACGACCGACACGGTGGAGATAGGAGCTGGCATCGCCCGGGAGATCGTAGTTGATGGCAAGGTTGATGCGCTCAATGTCAATGCCTCGGCCAAAGACGTCAGTGGCGACGCAGATGCGCTTCTTGAACTCCTTGAACTCCTTGTATCGCTTGATTCTGTTTTGGCAAGTTAGCACACGTCTATGCCGATAGTCGCGGGGCAACTTACCGCTCGTCCTGGCTCACGCCGGAGTGGACAGCAATCGAAGGGAAGTTGCACTCTCTGAGCAGCTTGTCGAGCTCCGTAGCCCGAATGGTGCTCTTCACGAAAATGATGACCTGGTTGAACTGCAGTTCATCAAGGAGCTCATTGAGCTTCCTGTTCTTCTCCTTCTCCTCGAGCTTGACGTAGTACTGCTGAAGACCGTGAAGGGTGAGCTTCGTGTCCTCGTCAACATAGTGCTCGGTGGGGTTCTGCATGAACTTGCGGCAGATCGGCTTGATGGCGTCAGCGAGCGTGGCCGAGAACATCATGACCTGCTTCTGCTGAGGGGTAGCACGGAAAACATCCTGGACGTCGGTGCGCATGTCTGTTCAGCGTTAGATCCTGTTCATCTGACGAGGGGCAAGGGTGTGGAACTGACCAGGCTGATCAAGCATCTTGTCGCACTCGTCGAGCACGAAGATGCGAACACTTCCGAGGCGGAGCGCCTTGTCGCGGACGAGGGCCTTGAGACGACCAGGGGTGCCAACAATGATGTGAGGGCACGTGTCCTTGTTCTTCAGGGTCTCGATGTCGGTCTTGATGGGAGTACCTCCGTAGAAGACGGCGGTCTTAATGTCTGGCATGTACTTGCTGAATCGATTGTACTCGTCGCGAATCTGGTAGGCCAGCTCGCGAGTGTGGCACATGACCACGACAGACACCTCTCCGTTGACGGGCTCCACCTGCTGCAGCGTGGCGAGCACGAAAACGGCCGTCTTTCCCAGACCCGACTTGGCCTGGCAGATGATGTCACCACCGAGGAGAGCCTGAGGGATACAGGTTTGTTGGACTGTCGATCGAGGGGATGTTAGATATTTGTTCCACAGTAGCAACGGATAGTAGGTGCAATGCGACAAGGGCCGCGTCCGTCCATCATCGCAGGAAAGCAAAGACGGCCGAATGGGCTCGCGGAGTCGATGAACAAGCCGTCTGGGTTGTTGAATCCTCGCGAGCTCCGACGAGACATCGAGATGATCCCCGAGAGGAGACACGCTAACGTGGCTGCCGGCGCCTGCGCGTCATAACGCCATCCTCCACCACCTCAGCTCGCCCTTCGAGTGTGTGTTTTTCTGGTCCCGCATCTGTTTCTGCCTCGAAGCAAGCAACTTAGGATCATGTTCTTTTTCGATGCAGTTGCGACCATGACACGGCGAGCGCCGAGACTGAGGTGATGGGATCGGTTCCGTTCCATTGCAGCCGTGCGCTGTTCGCGTGCGAGATGGACGGACGGTTGTAGGGAGGGGGGCTGATGACGTTGGGGTATTAGGATTTTAACTCATGACTGACCCTCCGATGGATGCTCGAAACCACAGTCGCCAATAGCGCGGAGAAGCTCGGGCTTCAAAAGAAAGTCGCGGAAACCAGTCGAGTGGATGCCAACGTAGCTGCCCTTCTTGTCGACATCGTTGCCGGCAGCGAGCTCAGCCTTCTTGCCGTTGGAGCCGGCCGCAGCGCCGGTGGTGGGCGCCGCGTCGTTGCCGCCGATCTCCTCATCGGAGTAGTCGATGAGATCCTCCTCGTGAGACATCTTGTCGATAACTGTTGGCGTTTGATGCAGAACGCAGTTGTTGTCGCGGGACTTGTTGGGCCCGGTCAAGTCGAGTGCGCGAAACGGTGCGGGGTTGAACGAGGCTTTCGGAACGCCAACGGCCTGGCGAGATGAGTTTGAAGAGGTGAGTGAAAGGTACGAGACCGAGGAAGTGGTAAGATTTGGCAGCGCCGAATCCCAATCAAGTCCTACGGATGAGGTTGACGAAGCGACGTTTGCAAGGCTGCCGCTGACAAGGGAGGCGGCTGCTGTAGCCGCGTTTGACCCGATGTGGCACGTGCACGGCCGTAAGGTCACGTGTTATCATTCCATACTCTTCCAGGCTTACCGTGCGAGTCGGGCTGGAACTCACCAAAACACTGTACCGCAGGCCTTGAAGCCAGTGAGTTGAGTCTGTCGCAGCGGATCAGTCGACGTCCAGAGCTTGCCTTTTCTTCCGACTAATCAGCTTCTTCCTACCATGGCCAAGGCAAAGGCCAACCCTGGCGTTCAAAATAAGATTATATACTCGCGAGCTTCCTACCTTTATCAAGCAGCCAACTACCTGGCAAGCCGCGCCAACGACGCTCATCATGACCAGGTCCCAGCAGGTTCCAGAGACGGCCACAGTGTTCCTTGGATGAGCGACAAGCAACGGCAGACAATGCAAAACATGTCTCGTCAAGCCGCTTCGGACATGAGAGCAGTGTCCTTGAAAGCTCAGATCCGACAGGGTCCGGCCTTGAAGAGGACAATCTGCAAGTTCTGCGACACCTTACAGATCGAGAGTCGGACCTGCCAGTCCGTTGTGGAAAACCCCAGCAAAGGTGGCCTCAAGCCGTGGGCGGATGTCCTGGTCATCAAATGCAATACGTGTGGCAACACCAAACGATATCCCATAAATGCGGCTCGACAGAAGCGAAGAGCCTTGCGGCTTTTGAAGCAAGATCAGGCAACACAACAGGGCAAAGCAGAGGCAATCGAAGGATCACATCCGGACACTTGAGAATGACCGCGGTAGAATGGTTGCATCTTCCGTATTTACAATGAGTCTCGCCCTCCAAAACGGGAAAGCACACCAAGGCAGGTCGTCAGCCTTGCTTCCTCGGCTCGAATCTCGAATCTACGCATGGCCAGGCCAAGTCAGCGTTCGTCGTGCGCTATGAGCCGGACCCTGCTGCATCAAGCAAGCCACCGTTGCCACAAACATGTGATATTTGCACGGAGTGGCTGCTGAACCTCTACCTGCTCTGAACGGAGCCTGGAAGTGTCCCAGATGCACTATCGTGGCTGCTTCATGGTAGAACGGCACGTTGTGAGATAGACTCACGAAGAGGCTTTGCAGATACTGCGCTTTGCTTATTAGACAGGCGGTAACGCTATCGTGCCAGATCTGGTAGGCCATGAAATAAAATCAGCTCAGGGCGCATCTTGCCTGGCTCAGTACCCAATATTTTAATCAAAGTCGTACATTCATGCTCGTCGTGCCCGCACCGTCACTACCTCCCGGCCTCCTTGACACTCTCTTCCCCAAGTACCTTGCTGGCAGCCATGAACCTGATTCAAGTCAGCATCCGTCATTTTTGTCACATACCACCGACAAAGGCACTCACAGCCCGCCATGCCAGCTCCCAAGCCCCCTCATCGCCTCGGCCTGTACGCTCGTCATGCGCAATAGGTTCTCCGTGTCCGACAGATTTGCCGACAGCTGCGCAAGCTGGGCGTGGAGATGCGTCTGTCGTTGCCACATGGTCAATAAGACACCCGAAAGGGCATGTAAACAAAGCAGGGCAATCAGGCGGGAGGGCGTCGTCTTACCAGCTGCCTGTTCTTGACGACGCTGCCGCTCGTCGCCATGCTTTGTCGGTTAAGACTCTGAGTGGCGCCCACGTTTCGTGTCGCCATGGCTGCTGCGCAGTGTGCAAAGAAGCCGTTGTGTGAGCTGTTGTGGGTGGTGATTGCGCCGGGCGCCGGCTGGTTTGTCCGGCCAGTACTGCCAAGTTATGCTTCTTGCCCAATTGAGAACCACGAAGGCCTTTCAGATTATTTTCAATTAAAGATTGCTCAACCTCACAGCAGGGTTGTTGCTCCGACACACGCGTCGCGATATCTGAGAGCGGAGGGGAACTCGGTACATGCTGTAAATAGGCCAATCACGTGAATCCTATGTCCCAACGCCCACAACGGTCGCCTGCAACCCCGGCCGGTAGACTTGACAGCAGGCTCGAAACGTCATCACCTTATCATTTCAGCTGCCAGGATATTACTTATATAAAAACGCTGTTTGGTGGCCTCTATGCCTGTATGGTGCTCAACTACATTATTCAAAGCGTTCCGCCTAAGCTTGGCGGATCCCTTTCCCCACGTTATGCCGTCCATCCATCCACAGCTTTCGTTTCCAGACCACCCAGACTCGAGAAGTCGTAAACCACTAAGTCCAATCCCTTTCTCCCAGTACCAGTCCCGTTATATATGCCATGTGGCTTTCTTTTCCTTCCCTCTCATCACAAGACAAATACAAAGTCAAGAAAGAATTGACACACAGCCGATAGGAAAAACCAGAAGGAGACCTTTCATAGTCTATGTTGTTGTGCGCAGACTAGCAACGCGTCCCACCATTGCTCCCCCAGACCTGAGCTGCCGCAGAGTCTGAAAGAGTTGGGATGTGAAGAACAGCTCATGAAGCAAGGAATATTAACCAACCCTGCGCTCGCCTCTGTGTCAAGGCCAACGCTGCCCCCTCCTGCTGGAGATCCAACAATCCTCCCCGAGTTGCTCACGCCATGCTGTCGCCGTAGTTGGATCTTGTCGTTTTGTCTTCGTCAATGGGTAACGCTGATAATGAGCCGCAAACCGTGTCATACGATGGGTTGCTGCCGATTCGCAATCGCTGGGGCCGATAACCAATTATATACCAGATAAAGCAAGAACATCAACCTGAGGTCCCAATGCACAGTTACCAGAAAGCAGACCATTTTCTCTGCAGTCCCCTCTTTGTATGTACGAAACTTGACCCAGTCCAAAAGTATCAAGGTGCGCCGTCGAATAATAGTCCAACTTGACTCTAGCCGTCTGTCGTCACTTTCCGGATTGTTGTTGCAGCGCGACGCGTAGTAAGAAATGGGGAACACGCCAGGCATCAGTAGTTTCCAATGAGCTGAAAAGTGAGAAACCAGTTGCCATGGGTGGTTCAGGTCCGAGACGTATATGTATTGGAGGATAGGAGCTGGAAAGAAGATTCCTTTCCCCGCATCCTCACAGCAGAGGGAGTCGAAGCTCGGGTCGCGGCGAATTCAGGCGACTGAGATGCCAATTTGAACACAACTGTCGCGCCTCGTCGAAAACGCCTCGCAAAATGACGTTCTGGGGACCGGGGCCGCTCGAGTTATCGCACATCTATCGTTGGCCCTTGCTGCAGACTGCTCTGACTGCTATGTGCGGATGGCTCCGAGTCGGGTTCACCACTGCCCGCGCTAGCGCTCGCACTGCCCGTCAGACTACGAACATTTCTAGGCTTGGGTGGATGAAGGGCGCTCACCCCGATGTGTTGCTCAACCTGCTGCGGAGCCACGGTGTTGCCTTGCCCCGGGGGGTATCGCGGAACCGGCTGGCGAACTCCGTCCGGGGGTGAGGGGCGTCCATTCATCGGAGGGCCGTAGCCATTGGGAGGTGATGGGCGCCCGTTGCCGCGCCCAGAGGGGCTGTACGGGTTTCCCGGGGATTGACTAGCCCGCCGAGGATAAGCACCATTCATACCGGGCGGCCCGCCAGGACCAGGCCCGTACTGGAGCTCGTCTAACCTTGAAGCGGTCAGCGAGTTTGCTCGGGAACCCGCGCCCATGGCCCCTCGATCAACGGCGCCGTAGCGGTTCGAGGTGAAGCCAATCATAGGGTCTTCGAGAATATTGTCCGTCATCATGGGCGCCTGGCCGAGCTGGCTGGATCGGTTGCGACCGAAGCTGGGTCGGAAGCGCCCTCCTCGAGAAGACGGAGGCCCATCGACTTCGGGGTTTCGACGAAACTGTGCGGCCGACGGACCAGGTGCTTTGCGGTTCTTCCTCGATGTGACGCTCATCATGTCGAAGTTGTCGGGGTCGATGGCGGGGCCTCCCGTGATGGCGGTAGGGTCGAAGAAGTCGTCGTCATCGTCATCATCGTCGAAAACCTGCTGACTGTTCCGCATGGGGTGAGGACCACGGCGGGCCCCAGGCGGCGGGCCGCGCTTCATTCGCATTTCCTGCTCTCTCAGGGCCAGTTCGCGCTGACGAAGTTGAAATTCCTTCTCGCGCATGGTCATCTCCGAATCGCCACCGAACGAGGGTTCTTGACCTTCGGGTATGTCATCGTACAGGACCAGATGCGAAAACTCTTCCAAATCGTTCCCGTCCATTGATCCTCGTCGCGACGGAGCTCTCGAACCTCCATTCATCGAGGGAGGAGCTCGAGGGTACCCGTTGGTCGGCGGGCCATTCATGGGAGGAGGCCCACGGCGCATCCCAGCTTGGCTGAAGTTTGACGAATTTCTTGGCCGGGGTTGCTGGCGTGGAGGCATGCCGTTGCCATTGGGCATCCCACCCATCATGGGACGATGATTCTGCTGTGAAGGCATCCGCGGAAGCGGTGAAGACACAGAAGGCGAGCCCGGGGGCATCAGGTTTGGTGGTAGGCCCTCCCCAGCTTTCGGTCTGTTCCTGTTGACGATGTTGAGATTGTGAAGGAGGGCGTATAGGGTCTCGATCCTAGGCACCGAGACATTGGAGTCGCGCGCCAGCTTAATGGGCGATCCGAGGTATGTCTCTACTTCCATGGGTCGTCTTGCCACAAAGTCTTGCCACATGATGCTCTCCGGCAGATTGGGCTTCGTCATTTCATCCATGGTTTTTTGCTTGAATTCTGAGGGGAATTTGCAGCCATTGACTTCTGCGAGTCGCAACAACTCGTCAATGACGTCGAGAACCATATCCTTGACCCCAACCTTTTCCAAAAGGGCTGCGTGATTCGAAGTCTCAAAGAGAACACTTATCGGGTGGAATGCAATGGGTCTGCAACGGCGATCAGCTCAGCTATTCTTTAGTCTCAAGCCAGAAGCCATAAACTCACCCTATCACCCTCTCATACTGCTGCTGGCGGATGTTCGGGGATACTTTGCAATCCACCTGCCCGGTGCTCAGCGTCATTGCCAAGGCTTGCGCCATGTCTTCTTGTATTGATGGGGGAATGCTGCTATTCTTGTTGGCAGGCCCGACCCATATCTCGGTTGAGCCCTTGTGTTCAAATTCACTCTGGCCCAGTTGCATCAGTTCGGCGCCGGAGACGAGTGACAAGACAACGTTGGTAGGAAAACGCTCTTCGATGGCTGCTTCGACTCCGAGGGTATTTGTTGTGTTGATCAGAATGCAGGTGTGTTGGGGAGTAACAACGGCATCGATTACGGCGGCCAGGTCGTACACATCGGGGAGAGCCTTTACGCAAAGAACGACGTAATCGAATGGGCCGTCTCGGGCTGCCGAGGCTTCTTCGGGATTTCGAACGACTGTAGCAGCCAGCACGTCAGCACGCAGTTGGCCTGTCAATTGGGGAGCTTGGGAACCGTACCGTGTCGAGGCTTGAATCTCTCATTGCCAAAGATTGGGGACCTAAAGGTGCCAAAGTTAGCATTCAAGGCGCAACTGCGAAATCGTGGGTCATGGCCCGGCGGAGCACGTACTTGAATGAAATGCCGTACTGGGCGACATGTTCAAAGCCGGACTTCCAGACAAGAGTAACGTCGCAGGCATTAGTTGCCTGAAGCCTCCATGATAGAAAGGCCGAGACGGGATTGCCGCCAACTGAGCACACGTTCATTAGCTGACTGTCGCCCATAACGAAGGTAGCGATGCGGCCGATGCATCAACGACTGCTCCCCAGAAATGAATTGAATGGAGAAAGAAACGAGCGTTGGGAGAAATGCAAGAGTTGGAAGCGGCAGGGCCGGAGCGAATACTACTAGGGCGGGCGGTAGGTAGTGATGGGCGGCGACACTAAAAGATTGGCGCGCCGGGGCAGCGTTTTCAGGCGCCAACGGACAAAAGCGTACGGCGTTCCGCACGCCGAGGGGGGACAACGATGACGGGAGGTGGGACGACATACCTGAGAGAACCTTGAGACGGGGCGTCATGGGTGCCATGATTTGTTGCGGCCCCAATGAGGAATAGCGAGAAGGTCAAGATCGAGAGCGCTGCGTCGTAGCGGCCCTTGACGATGGCCCCGTCACCCTGTCCCACGACGCGAGGAGCGGGAGAGGCTCCCTGTGGCTGAGGTCTGGTGCTGGCAGTCACTCACCAGGGTTGGCAAGGTGCGGCGTCGGGGGGAGGGGCGCTGCGTGGGATTGACGAGAGGCTCTTCTGTGCGTGAGTGCGCGAGGTCGTGTGTGAGAGCGTGCGAGTCGAGCTGAGATTGAATCCAGGTGCGCGTCGACGAGTCGTCGAGAGGGCCTGCGGAGGGGCGTGCGGTGCGTGGCCTTGGAACAAGATTTCGAAAGCCCGCGTATGCCGGATCGACAGGAGGTAGCCCAACGAGCGGAGCTCCAGGGGGGCGTGGCTAGAAAAGGACGACGAGGACGCCCCAGGACGAGTAGCGCCCAGCAAGCAGAAACGGCGGGAAAAGAGCAAGCGACAGTCGACGGCGGCAGTTGGCCTAGCAAGGGGGGGTTTCAGCAGCGATGGCGGTAGACGAACGAGCGGACGGTCAAGCAGTGCGTCGTCGACTAGGTCGAGGTCCAAAACTGCCAGCGCGGCGCGCGGTGGGACGAAGGCTGAGGTGGTAGTGGACGGGGTGGACGGGTGGGAAATTATCTGGGGTTCGTAGGACGAGCAGCGGATTGACGGTTGAGCAGCGTGCCGGATGCGTGCCAGGATGGTGGGCTGGCAGTCAAAAGCAGCGCTCGCTGGCGCAACCTTCAGCACACTGAGGCTGGGTTCAGCAGGGCAGACGCACCACACGCGCGCTACTTTTTGCCCTGGCGTCTGCTCCGGGATGCGGCGTCAACGTGGCCCCGTGGATCGTGTTTGCGGACCCAGGCGGTGATGGGAGAGGGGAAAAGACGACAGGAACGAGTGTGCAGGAACGAAAGAGCAGGCAGGGGAAAAGGAGGCAGAGGGAAGGCAGCGACTGCGCCCGACTGGGGATTACGGGATCTGAAGACAAGCAGCGGAAAAGGAAAGGTCTGGCAAAAGGAGTCGTTCCGTAGGGTCCGGTAGCAGCACGCACGTACGGATACTCGCCGCAGTAACTCAGACACGAGGCACGCGGCGCTGGAAGCCGTAATTTTTGCCAGGCCAACCGGTTGCGCGTTTGTGTGCGTGTGTGTCTCTGGCGGTGGAGGTGGTGGTGGCGGCGGTGGTGTGGTAGCGGGCCGGTTCGGGTCGTACTGCAGGACAGTAACGGACTCCGTAAGGTAAGGTACTGTACCTTGCTCCGTACGTAACTATAGGTAGGTACCTTTTTAGCAGCAGTCCGGTCCCTAGCCAGGCTGGTTCCTCCTAACGGAGCAGCGTTGAGGTTTTCCACCCGGTCCACTGCAGCAGAATCCGTAGTGCGTCCTGAAGGGAGCTAGCTGGGGAAAGGGCGCCCGAGGAATAAGCTCAGAGCTCGCGAACCAAGAAAAATGTTATGTGGAATTGTTCTTCGTTCCCCGTCCCGGTGTGGCGGAGAGGCACTGCAGGGCGCGGTACGGTACCTGAAAGAGAGTTCAGCCCACCGTTTCCAACGCGAGCATCAGCGCCTCACAGGTAGGGGACCTACCCTCGAGTCTGGAAGGGAAAAAGGGCAGGCAGGCAAATCGTGGACGAGTCAAGGCAAAACGACCAAGATCGCTTCAAGGAGCCTGTGGAGCAAGCTGGGGGTGTACCTCATGTAGCACGGCGCTGACGCAGCCAGAGCCTGCACCCAATGGCTACGAGAAGGTACCTCCCTTGCCTCTGAACACGTGAGACGACTGTCCGTTGCCTTGTCGCCTCCTCATGTCCTCTTGTTACTGCGCTCTTCATTCAGCTCTTTCCGCTCATCTTCTGCGCGGTCGGGCGATTCGGAGGACGATGCGGACCATGTACGAACGCTCGTCGAAGATGCGGCTCGGGGACGGCACGCCGGACAAGCAAGGGGCGCGCATTCGAGTCGCTGTCGGGAGAGCGTGGGGCACACCAGCTGCAGGTGCACAGCGGCGGCTGCGAGGCAAGGTACGTTAGCCTCTTGCAGTTGATGGATCTGCGGAATGGAAGCCCAGTCGTGACGCGGCAATCGCTGAGTCCCGGATCCGGATCACGAAACGACCGGGAGCAATGGCAGAAGGGACAGAACAGAGTTGGAGAAGGGGAGCAATATTGAAAAGAAAGCAATCGGCTGAGTGGCTGGGCAGCCTTCAATTGAATACGAATTCCCCAGGTACCAGGCCCGTGACAGGGCAAGGGACCAACCCAGGAGTGGCGGCCAAGAGAGCCAGCAGCAACATGGTATGATGGCCAGTGCTCCTGTGATTCGCCCCAAACCCTGAGCGATTGACGCCGTAAACTCCTCGCAGTTTGACTCTCTCCTCCCGCCGTTCATGGCGTATACCTCATCTACCTACTCCGTAGCGGGCGGATGATTGTTGCCGTCTCGGGTGCTTCATACCAGCGGCACGACGCCTCCGGCCAGTTGAAAGAGCAGCAGGTCGGCGCTGCGCCTTGCACCAGCGTCGAGCATCCGTCGTCAGCGTCATCATGGATACCGTATGCGCCCTACATTTGTCCACTCAAGCTGCTGATCCAGCTTACAGGCCAGCCGAAAGGCGTCGCCGCCCGCTGCGGCTACAAGATGCTCATGTGCGTGGCACGAGATTGGGAGGGACGGGACCCCACCGGAAAGAACTTGTACAACGCACCTTAACGAGAGCTTCATGCGGCTACCTTATCTAGCAAAGATGCATATGGCTTGTCATTTTATCCTCTGTATCGAGATCAGGCCGCGAGTGGAAGGAGTGCGCGGCGAGCAGTGCAGAATGCTACGCCTTGCCCTGCACTGATAACGTGCGGGGGGCAACCGTGATGCCATTTGGGCAGACGGTGCTCGACGACTCACAGAGGCCGATGCTCTCTCTGTCGAGTTCGGACTACATCTAGCCGATGCGCGAGGCCGTCCATGGCTATATTTAGGGCAACTTCTGTACCTCGTCTAACACCATGCTTGCTTGAGCCTTGCGTAGCACCCGGAGCCCCGATCCAATGTTGCACTCGACACATGGGTGGTCGGTTGCACCGCGTCCTGGCAGGCGGCACCAGAAATTGTAGAGTTGCAATCAAAAGATTGGACTGATATCGAGATTCGGCAACGGTCCCCAAGTGGCCAAGCTCTCCGGCCCACAATGGGGAGACGGGCCGTTTCACCCTCCCACCGGGTATTAAGGTATTCACGTGACGGTCCTATTCCGTGAAGCAGCTCGAAATGGCGACTGACAGATGAAAAAGTCATTTCACGTCGGGACCAGATTTTCGCATGCCGGCCAGTCAGGCTGTCTCCTCATCAATACCCCTGCATTTGGTTTGTTCATCCCTGCACCCTGTGCGCCGACCCAACCAGACGAAGGCCCCATTCGCCTCCTTGGGGCGTCGACATCCTGCACATACTCCGTAGAACGTTGTTCAAGCCAAAGAGTACCTACCTGCGTACGGACCACAGTACAAATTAATAATGTCCGACTTCCTCCAACTGCCCTGTGTCTGCTACAGTACAGTACAGGTACAGTACAATCTTTCGAGTGCAGACTTCCCGCGCAAGTGGAGATGGAATGCTCCTACCTCGTAGACGCTCTGCTGCCTGGAGGCTGCTCGTCGAGGATTCGTGCGCCTGCCGGCGGCTGCACCGGAACTGATTCAAGCCGGCCTGCAACACAAAATCGCCATTGGCTCGTACTCGGCTTTTGCCAACCCAAGTTATCAACTCGGTGGGTTCGGTCCCTTTCGATGGGTTAGCAGCCTCTGACTCCCATGCTGCAGGGGACGCGGGCCCGAAAAGTTGGCACGAGGAAATTGACATGCCAACAATCTCGACAGGCGGCAGCGACTACGAAAACTTCTTCCCCCACCCCCTTCTAAGTTACTGTACGGGGGGAACATTGAAAGCCCGTGCCATTGATCCATCATCCATCAAGCCCTTCGTCTTCCATTGACGGCCACAAGATAGGAGCATCTTGCCCGGCGCCGGTAGCAAAGTCCGCCCAGCTTTCCCGAGTGTGCGACTGTTAATTATTACCCGCCCCCTGGCTCGTCAACTAGAGCCCGCTCTGTCAATGCTCAGATCGAGCGCGATCGCGCCACGACCCGTCAACGATGTCATGTCTGCTGGCGACCGCAGTCGGCATGCTGCAGGCCAAGGCGAATTTGAATATTGCCATTGTGGCTTATGCGATTCTTGGCCCACCCACCAACACCACCCGGGCCCCTCATCCCCTGAGCAATTTGTTCCTTCGCCTCTTGCTGACACTCCATGGCCCGAGCTTGATGACAAACGAGCAGATGCGGAAATCGCCGCTGGCTCAGGGGGCCTTCGTCGCAATCTCGATGAGACGAGCACAGGTTGATGACGTACCCCATGCTAGTTGTTCGCTTGCAAAACGTTACTTCAGCCGCTCTCAATGGCCTTCGCGCACTGCCCCTGTCCCTGAGTTGCTCGGTGTTCGTGGCGCCCGCCTCATCGACACTGCCACCCGAGACCACGCCGGTATGCGGCTGTAACTTTCATGCAGCTCCACCCTGGGGCAGTCCGGGTCCAGTGATGGTTCATCTCGACGAGCTACGGAGTACGGAGTAGTGGCTGTCAATCAGCCCTGTTGGATCCAGTCTTTCCACGCTGGTTGTGGTCTTCCATGCCGTGCGAGCCCGTCATCAAGACACGGTTGGGCGGGTCGCGGCTTTGTCCGTGGTCGGACCTGTCTCAACCCCCGAGATGAGCGCCAATCGCGCGCGCCAAAATGCAACGCTTTGGCAGATGAGATAGATGATGATGCTTCAGAGACGCTTCGAGGCAAAAGCTCCGACGATGTATTGCCGGGCAGACTGGACCGGCAGACGCCCCTGGCTAGGTCTCTTTGATTGGCCGTGCAATCCATCTGACCACGAGGCTGCTTTCAACTGTTCAACATCAGGCCAGTTCATTTCCTCCCGTGCCGCAGGGGTTTCCAAGGTCCTTGATGGTAATCCGTTGCAGCCAATAGGTACTGGCTACGGAGTTGACAAGTGCTTTTGTTGTCTCAAGCGTGCCGCGGTTCGCAGTCAAGGCCCTGACGCAGGTCATCCCGGTCAAGTCTACGGACGTACAGGTAGACGGACACATGTTGTTGAAGGTCTGGTCACCAACCAACGACTCCCGACTCCGCATCCAGTATCCAGCCCTGAACACGGGTGACGACTCGCAGGGGTCTGGAACAGGAAGCCGAACCGATGATTCTTCGTCTGATTCGTGCTGCTACCCCTGGCAAAGTCTGGCCAGTTCGGGAAGTCCTTGCCCCGATGCAGACGCATGAGGAAGCCTGCCATCAACGCTTCAATCAATCTGCCCTACGGCTTGTCACCAAATCAACGAGTGGTGCCTGATCTGCGCGGCCGGAGGGTTCAGCCGGACAAGGGATGGAGCATCGAAGCACCTAGTGCGTTGCCCCAACTGCCGTGCTGGACCGCATTTCAGCCTTATGGACGTCTTCGTCGTCGGACCTCATTTTTCTTCAACTCAGAAAGGCGGCACAGGAACGACACCACACGGCCACATGGCTGGCGGCACGTTGGCGCGCCCGCAATTGTCAGTCCGGGTAAGATCAGCCTTTGAGAACGTTCATCGCGCGAGCGCATGTCTTACTTTTTTTTGCTTCGGTCTTTCGTCTTTCCGTATCATCATCCCCTCATCCTTGTTGACGATCAATCACCGCCAGCGAAGGTTCATCTGCGGCTAGAGTGTCAATGCCGAGGAGCTTCTTCATGCGTTGACACCTGTTCTCATACTTGCAAGGGACTCATCGCCGGGGACTGCCTTTCCGTTCGGCTTCACTACCGAAGACGGCTCTGCACTCGCTGCTCGTACACGCCGCAACTAAGGCGGGGCGTTCTTTATTGGCTTGTCCAGTTGATTTCATGCACTTTTCCACGAGCCATCAAATCTCCGGGGCAAGCCACTGCCTTGAAGGGCTTGCGCATCGCACAGGCAGGCCAAGTCTGCCATGCCAGGCCTAGACTGATCTACACGGCGGCAGACCCCTTCCCGTTCCAGGGAACAAAGAGCCGGGTACCAAGATGGCCTACTGCTAGTAGTCCAGCATGTGCTTGCTGGGCTGTGTTAGTGGCTGTGTTACCGAGACTATACAATGAGGTTTCTAGGCACTGCTGCTTACGCTGGACACGAAACTGCCGCTGTGCTACCGCAACAGCATAGTAGGCTGTTTTGAGATGGCAAAGCGCCCTCTTCATCTCGTCGTCCTATCGTCAATATGGCGAATCGGGGTTACAGCCTCCAGTATAAACCCTGTGGCATGAACGGTCTGTGCTGCGCCCTGCGTCATCCGCACGTTGACTTGTCGAGTCCTGGTAGGTTGAGGTTGATATGCGGACGTGGGAAGGCTGTCACACGCATCCACGGATACGGGCTTGATCAACGCGGGCTTCATGCCAATGAGTGATTGAAGTGGACGGTGGCAAGGTACCAAGTATGCCATGCTGATATTGATTCTTCAGCGCCTGCACCACGGGCATGGTCGGAAGCCATGCCGTTGGCATACGGACGTACTGCACTCGTACAAGCGTCCGTCGCAGAAAAAAGTGAGACATGGTCGCGGGCTCGTGGGGGCGGTCTGCGGGCCTCGTCCGACGAGCCCACTCATCCGCTCTGCTGGTAATGTTGGACAAGGGCGGCCGTAGTAATCCCAATTGCAGGATGTAGACGGGTGTTGTTGATCACGGCGCCGCACGGGTGGCCGCATCTAGTGGAGAGGCGGCCTGTTTGTCAAGGGGTCACAGTATTCCGACGGCGAGCGAGGATGCGGGATGGCAGGCTCGTCTTGCTGCCCGACGTGGCTGTCATGGTACTTCTAGCTCAGGCTGCGGTCTGCAGCTTCCAAGTTAGAGTGTATGCCATTGCCTGAGCTAGCAAGTTTACAGGATGAAGCAAAGAAAGGTTGGCGACTCTTCTGTTGAGATATCAAACTGGCAGATGAGTGCGGAGACCAGGGAAATCGATAACTGAGGCTGAGGCACACATCGAATGCACAAGCAGCTGATCCTGGCGTATCTCTTTCACCTCCCACGCATAAACTGCATTCGAGCATTTTGTCCACCCACGCCAACATGTATGCGACTGGTACGGAGAACATACGACCCGGTCGACCAGACTAGGTAGCTGCTGGTGAATGGGAGCACGAGTCCAGCGCTGGGGTTTTTCAACGACATGGCTGTACTCCCTGAGCACATGGCGCAAGGTGCGAGATATGCGAAGCCCATATTGTCTCGATGCTAGAGGCTGTACCCTCCGGTTACCCCCAACAACGACTTTGTGAACGACCGTGCCGTTCCGCAGAAGGTGGTGCAGGGACTTGCTGAACGATGGCCACATGTAAGGCGGCCGAACTACGTCAGGAACTTCTCAAGAAGTTGAAGAGTTGCTCCACTGAACTTAGTGAGGGACGTGAACAAGACTGCGCTTGTGGTTCATATGACCTGAAGCACAAGAACAATGCCAATCCGATGCTGGTACTAGTATTTCTGCAGATGCTGCTGCTCGATGACATGTAGGAACATGACGCTTCGATGCTAAATACAGAGACACTGCGTTTTATAGATTGAGTTGATGGACTCTAGGAGAGGACCGATCCGGGCCTGTTGCTGTAAATTTCCTCGATACTTGCCTTTCAGATTGGATACATAGAAGAACGCCCGGGTTCCATAGAGCTAAACACTCAACTATTGCAGGTTGTTCGGTTGGTGGTTGTCGCCAGCAGATAAGCTGTCGTCTAGGGTAGGAACATGAACATCTTGGATCCCAAACTCCGAGCCCCGGCAGGTACACTTGGCAATTCAGTGGAACAAGGATACAATGGTTGCCAAGCAGTACACCTGAGTTATCTCATGACCTATTTGACGTCATCAAAATTACTTGCGTTCATAGTTTACCCAATGTCGTATCGTCCTTGATCGTGCGCCCATTCTATTGCCGACTGGAGGGATTTGTGGCCTCCCATCGGAGTTACCGCAATTGGCGCCGCGGAAGCCCAAGGGTCTGGAAGGAATGGAGTCGATGGAGTCGATGGAGTCGATGGAGTCGTTGCAGAACCAAAGGACCCTCTGATGGGTTCAAGCAGTGAGGCTCCGCACCATCTGGGGCTCGTTTAACTCTATTACAGTGGGATTTCGCGCATAGGGCCTTGGAATATCTGCGGCCTCCTACACTCCACTCGAGGTCCATCAAAACCTTGGTTCTCGTGAACTATGATTCAATGTAAAACACGCGAGGCAGATTTACGTGACAGAGGGCGCATCGTTCAAATAAAGGGTCAAACTTTGGCCAACAGACTTGAACATGCGTTCGTAACTGACTGCGGAGCGACGAACCCCCTTGTGCGTCTCAAACCCAGAGCCAATTCAGAACGGCGATCTGCGCTCGCGACGCGAGATAGGAGGGGCCGGGCAAGCACCCCTGTGAGGCGCAGCGGTGTCGTTGAGCCGCAGGTTCGGTCATCGACGGCGACACCGGTCCGGGGCACGGCAGCTCCACTTTCGCCCGTCCGTCCCCACGCTGCGGCACTGAGCCTCGTCAATGACGGCGCTCCCCACGGTGGAAAGCTCGATACTTCTGCTTTCATCGTCTTCATCTTTAAAGCGCTGAATCTACTCCTGCACCTGAGGTGTGCCCTGGTGGCGACTTGCAGCCTGGTAAGACCTGACAGTAGCTCCGTCCGCCCTCACTCGAGCCCTCGTCGTCTCTCCGCTCTGGTGCTGCTTCGCCATCTGCTTCATTATCCTAGGCACCGGGACAGTACTTCACGGACACCCTCTACCATGGCTGTCGAAACACCGCCGATATACACCCTGCATTATTTCCCTTTCTCTCTGTACTCCCTCATGGCACGCTTCGGCTTCGTCCTGGGCCAGACGCTGAACCCCGAGACTGCCCCAAAGCTTGATATCCGACTTGTCAACCTTCATCGGGATGAGAATTACTCGGAGACATACCTTACTCGTGTCAATCAAAAGGGCCAGGTGAGTCGCCTTTTTGCCGGAAACTGCATGGCGTGCGAGTGTTTCGCGTACACTCGGCCTCCTCCATGGGCATACCCAACTGCATCTTCGGACTATCAGAACTGGGTCCCGCTGACGACAAGCTCAGGTCCCCGCGCTGACATCGCCGGCGCTTAAGTCAACTCTCAATGACAGTCGTGATATTGCCGAGTGGCTGTGTAACAGGCAACCAGAGCTCCTGCCCGAGGAGCATCGCGAAACCATTGATCGCCTCATGGGCAAGATCTACGCCTACCATGCCAAGACATTGCTGGTGCCTCCGGAGGACAGAAGTGATGGTCTCCCGAACCGAGCTGCAGCCATGCTTGAGAATCCCGGTCTTTCCGATGGGCATCGACGGGCTCTCGAGATCCAGAGTGTCTTGTGAGTCATGATCTGGACACAGGACGTGACTACCACGAGAAAGCAACAGCTGATTTTGCAATTTTGCTGGTAGCCACGACACATATTATAGCCGAACTGTTGAGCTGGACAACATTCTGCGAGCAGAAGAAAAGGCGCGAGACTTTATGAGCGACTTGGGAACTGTCCTCGGCGAACGTGACGGAGAGGATAAGACGTGGATCTTTGGCGACAAGCCCACAATTTTGGATGCGCATGCGACAGCTTTTGCAGCGAGATTGACCGATTGCAAAAGGTTTGACATTGTCTCGGGCGCGGTGAGGGACTACACTGAGCGTGTTCTGAAGACGGAGGAGTGGAGGAAGGTAACTCACGGTCGGCCGACACTGTGGAACGTATCGATGGGCCATGCGGCAGACTTGGATCCTTTGTGATCACCAATAACATAAACGCCTTTTGCGTTAAGAGTCTTGGACATCGCTGGACTAAAGCCCTGCTCCACACGTCTTGAGCAGCTTCAACATGTGCAGGAGACGCCATATGAATTGTGCCAGCCTCGCAAACTTCCCAATGAGGACATTTGTACGATCCAAGATTGGTTCAGTCTACTAGCTGGACTTGACGCCAAGCAGGACTTTTTCCTGACGAGGGCTGAAAGCCAGGTCCAACGTTCACTGAAGCATTCTACCGGTTGGACACTCTTGATCAATGTTAAATGTCAACGAATCGGTTTGCTGAAGATGGCGCCTAGCCTACAAAGGTACTTCAAAGAATACATCTTAACATACTCGAACCTTGAAACCTTGCCAATTCATTTCAACCATGGCATGGAGCAGAGCTAATGTCTTAGGCTTCACGATGTTGAGTGGGGATTTTGCAATTTGTTTGGATAGTCAGGAGAGTCGACACGGATCGAGCCACGTTCGTGCAGTCTTTGTTCCCAAAGCTATATGCCGCGAGATTGACCAAGTAGTGAGTAATGCACTGTCGCAAGTCGTCTTCTGCTGTGTAGGTTGGATCTACACGCGGGTAGGCCGGCGGTCGTACCGTTCTTGCAGTTCAGCCATCGTGGATCGCGACGTCAATGTGTCGAGCCTCTCTTGTACCCAATTTGCGATTTGCAATGAACTACGATGTGCGGAACAGCACAGTCTGAGCAAAGTTGGCGTGACAGAGCCCGACATCGGTTCCAGTGCCAGGTCAAATGGCTAGTATTTGCACGTAATGGAGGTCTTGGCCTGGTCGCCCGGGTACTGCCGCCTCTTGAAGATAAGCCAGCCGTGGGCGCAACCAATATCATTGGCCGGATGGGAGCGTGGCCTTTTGCCTCCCGAGGTGCTGGCACCTGGTCATCCGCGGCGTCCGAACTTGTGTCTGGGCAAGACCAACAGATGGCCTCAAGGCTGACTGCTCTTGCGACTTCGTCTCCCCAAGACATACTCGCAGAGAGGCATCTTGAGTCTTACGCCGAAGCCTTCAGCGTCTGCATTGTGCTCGCTGCTCGAGGAGCCATCGGTGACTCGTGCCAGCAATGGATTCGTTCTTCGCACGCGACAGCGCAGGTCTGCTTCACGAGTCAGCCGTCCAGCCGTCCCACAGCCAGAGGCAGGCGGCCTCAGCAAAAGGCCCCGACGGCGAATCAGCAGCCAGAGATTGGCGTGCCTCTGCGCCATCCGGCCCACGAATGCCGTCTCGGCCAAAGCTTGTGAGTGCAACCTCACGCTGTCGGGCGTATCGCTAGAGCCAGGGTCGAGAAGCCACGCCTACACCTGGATAGGCAGGTGGCACCAGGCCACAGTGCGAACATGGCAAGTCTGGGACATGCATCCATCACCGGCGAAGCCCCTGGGACCAGGCCACGTTCGCGCCAAAGCCCGCTAAAAACGTCACCCGATCGCCATCCGCACGGGCCGTTTCTCGCAGGGCTAGACGGTGCGCAGACAGTGCGGCAAGGAACGGCGATGCAGGGATGGCGAGTTACTGGCCAGCAGCGGGTTTTAGTGGGTGTCTGCGGCGGCGGCCCTTTTGGCACGGCTCAGGGCACAGGTCCAAACGCTCCAGACTGTGGGGGATTCCTCGCGGCGGCCCTTTGCCCCAGATGGGGGGCTTCGACAGTGGGCTCAGACAGCGACCGGGTTGGCTGGGCGGTGCGGGAACGAAACGCACAACGCCCAATGGCGGCCATCCCATGTTTCCAGCCTGTGGCCCTTGGCGCAGGAGTCGGTCCTTCGTCTCCTCTCCTCTCCCCCTTCCTCTTCACGACGCCCCGAGGCAAGGCGAGACGAGACACCCAGGACGACAAGCCCACGAACAGAGGTCCTCTCCGTCCTCGTCCTTGCTCGTCCGCTCGACATACAACGGCGGCGGCAACGGCCCAGGCGCACGACACGTCGACTTGCCGTCTCGATCAAAACTTCGTCCGTCGCTCTCAAACCACCGCCTAGCACCGCGCCCCCGTGCGGCACGGTCGCCTACGATGGTTCCCTCGTTGTTCCGCAAGCGCCACGAGGCCGAGGAGATCACGCCCATCCCGGGGCCTCTCGAGGCGAATGCCTCGGGTGTCGACCATCTGCAGCACCTCCAGCAGTTCGAAAAGGCCCACAAGCTCGACCCTAACCTCCCCATCGACGAGCTCAACGATGTCGACGCCGCCATTGCGACGGGCAATGCCGAGAAGGGCATCGAGATTGAGCATGCGCTCATGGAGGACAACAGTCCGTATCCAGAAGTACGCCTTTTCCTTTTTGATCGTCATGGTTCGCCTTGCCTGAGCTGAATGACCCGTTCACCTGTCCTGCAACACGCTCGCCCCTGTACCTCAGAGCACTCCATTACAATTAGACGCTGCCGGCTGGCGGCTATACCCAGCTTCTTTGACTGTCAATCTTTTCTAACACAAGTCTCACAGGTCCGTGCCGTGGTGCGCAATTACGACGTAGATGTACCTGCCAACACCATTCGCGCCTGGGTCATCGGAATGATCCTCTGCACTCTCGGCTCCGGCATCAACATGCTCTTCTCGCTGCGCAACCCCAGCGTGGCCATCACCACTTATGTCGTCCAGCTCATCGCCTATCCCATCGGCCGTGGTTGGGACCTCGTCATGCCCGACAGGGTCTGGAACCTCTGGGGACTCAAGTTCAACCTGAGGCCGGGCAAGTTCAACTACAAGGAACACGTCGTTATCGTCGCCATGTCAAATGTGAGCAATTCGCCCTCCCCGATAGCTATGCACACGACTTTTTTCGCTTCATGTGGTGGTTGCTGACACTATAACGTCAGGCTGCATATGGCGGTGGTGTGCTATATGCCACTGATGTTCTTATTGCGCAAAAGATCTTTTACGGCCAAGATTTTGGGGTGGCCTTCCAGCTCCTCTTTGGAATCACCACGCTCTGCACCGGCTACGGCCTGGCTGGGCTTGCCCGTCGCTTCTTGGTCTGGCCCGCGGCCATGATCTGGCCCGCTGATCTCGTCAACTGCGCGCTGTTCTATACACTGCACGACCACTCGACATCGGACCCCTCCAAGACCAACGGCTGGTCCATCGGCCGCTACAAGCTGTTTCTCATCATCGCCTCCGGAGGTTTCGTCTACTTCTGGTTCCCAGGATGGATCTTCAAGGGCTTGTCTGTCTTTGCCTGGGTCTGCTGGATTGCGCCCAACAACGTCGTCGTCAACAAAATCTTCGGTGGACAGCATGGATATGGTCTGATGCCCATCAGCTTTGACTGGACGATCATCAGTGGATTTGTAGGATCGCCTCTCATCCCACCCTTCCACGCCATCGCCAATGTTCTCGGTGGCATCATCGTCTTTTTTGTCTTCATTTCTATGGGCGTGCACTTCAGCGGAACCTGGTACGCCGACTACGTTCCTGTTCAGTCTTCCGAGTCCTATGACAACACGGGCAAAATTTACAACGTCAGCCGAATCCTGGACCGCAACTTTCAGTTCAACGAGACGGCATACAAGGAGTACTCGCCCCTCTACCTCTCGACTCAATTTGCCATGGCCTACGGCCTGTCCTTTGCCGCAATGTCGGCCGTCATCATTCATGTCGGTCTCTATCACGGGAAGGAGATTTGGAGGCAGTTCAAGATGGCCCGCCATCAGGAGGATGACGTTCATATGCGCCTGATGAAGAAGTACCGAGACGCCGAGGACTGGTGGTACGCCGGTGAGTGTGCACTTCTTTTGCCGATCTTGTACGAGCCATGTCTGTTACTCGTACGCTAACCGTTTCAAAGCTCTATTTATCGTCATGGTTGCCATCTCGTTTGGAGTCGTCGTGGGCTGGCCAACTGGCTTCCCTGCCTGGGCTTACGTCGTCTGTCTCCTGCTTCCGATCATCTGGCTCATCCCCATCGGCTTGATCCAGGCCATCACCAACATTCAGCTCGGCCTCAACGTCTTGACCGAGTTCATCGTCGGTTACATGGTTCCTGGGCGACCTCTGGCCATGATGATGTTCAAGAACTACGGCTACATTTCCATGTCCCAGGCTCTTTACTTTTCCCAAGACCTCAAACTCGGTCACTACATGAAAGTGCCTCCCCGGGTCATGTTCGCTTCGCAACTCGTCGCTTCGGTGTGGTCGGCCATCGTTCAAATTGGCGTCATGAACTGGGCTGTCAGGAAAATCCCCAACGTGTGCAGCATCAACCAGGTCAACAACTACACCTGCCCGAGCGGCCGCGTCTTCTATACGGCCTCAGTGGTGTGGGGAGCCATTGGGCCGGCTCGAATCTTTAGCCACGGCGCAACGTATGCGTCCCTGCAATGGTTCTGGCTCGTCGGCGCCGCGACACCTATCATTACGTGGCTGCTTGCCCGACGATGGCCCAAGTCCATCTGGCGCTACGTCTGCACGCCTGTCATCTACGGAGGCACGGGTCTGCTGCCTCCCGCGACCGTGTACATCTTCCTCTGCTGGGGCGTCGTTGGTATCATCTTCAACTACTACATCAAGCGCCGTTACACGGGCTGGTGGCTGCAGTACAACTACATCACATCCGCAGCCCTGGACTGCGGTCTGATAGTCTCGACTCTTGTCGTGTTCTTCACCCTGTACCTCACGAGCGCGGATGCTCCGAATTGGTGGGGGAACGTCGGCGCCTTTCACACCTTGGACTTTAACAACAACGCCATCACGAGGCAAGTGGCACCAGGGGAGACATTTGGACCGTCGGTGTTCCCGTGAGACAAGCAGAGAAGATAGATCGAGCATGTATGAAGCAAGCGAGTGGAGTTGACAAGACATTTTCGGGAGTTATTTGGGATTTGCAGCAGGACTGGATATTGACGGAGTCTGGGGGAACTTGGATTTACGGGCTTTGATTTACGACTGTGAGAACTGGACTTGCGCGCGAAATGATACCTAATTGACGAAATCATGCTCTCGCAATAGCGAATGATTGGGAAAAAGATTAGTGTACGGAAAATGCCAGCTGCGTCTTGTGAGACTAGAGATGCGCTCTGATTGCCGTTGCAGATATGTCTTCCGTAGATACTCGACTCCCGGACTCTCAATGTAAGTGAGGGGCGCGACCAGTCACGAAAGACACAGACGCGCCCAGGTTAAGATTGCAGGAAGCTAGTTTATTCACACTGCGCCATGTTGTAAGATACGGTCAAGGGCTTGACAATCATCAATAGAGGCTTGTCCTCAACGGTGAAGCGGGTTGAGGCTACCGTCGGCTCCACAACGATCCTGGTGCTGGTCCAGGGTCACGTGCCGAGTCAGAGCCAAGGAGGGTAGTGTCACATGACCGAGCGGAACATCTAACCACCGATTGCACCCTCCGCTGCAAATTAGGGCTAGCAGTGCAATTCGACACTCCACCGAAAAAAGCCCTCCTGCATTTCGTGAATTTCCTCAATCGTCAGTCAACCACACGACCCAACGCAACCGCCAAGATGAGTACGTCGCCACGCCCGCTCGACGGAAACCAGATGCCGTCGAGAGAATACAACTGTTGATCAGTATTTGCTGACAATTTCCTGCAGCGAAGGGTACCTCCAGCTTCGGTAAACGCCACAACAAGACGCACACTCTGTGCCGACGATGCGGTTAGTCCTCCTGCGCGCGCCCCAAGACCGAGAAAGAGGAGGATTGGGGGGATACTATGGAAGCGAAACTGGAATCGAAAACGGCGAAGCAATTGCATCGGAAAATGGAAATACTGACGGCATGCTGCAGGCCGTCGCTCTATGCACATCCAGAAGCACGAGTGCTCCTCGTGCGGCTACCCCTCTGCTAAGACCCGAAAGTGTACGTTTTGAGTCCCCTTTGGACCCGCGAGCGAGAGCTCAACCTGGCCCGTTGTGTTTTTATCCTTCGGAGACGCTGACCGGCGATGTCTATGCAGTCAACTGGGGCGAGAAGGCCAAGCGGAGAAAGACTGTCGGCACCGGCCGCATGCGCTACCTCAAGGACGTCTCCAGGCGATTCAAGAACGGCTTCCAGACCGGCCAGCCCAAGAGCTCCCGGGGCCCTACCAAGCAGGAGTCCTAAGCTCGCCACCACACCCTAAACCAAAATCAAACCACGATGTCGGAACGATGATCGACCTCGGGGAGGGAGGCTTGGAGCAAGGGAACGTCTTCGACCACCGCCCAACGGAATCGGACGGCACGGCGGGGTCTCTTTTCTCCAATGCCTGACGGGATGGCGAATGGCGGCGGCTGATGACGGGGAACGGGAAGGCGGCGGCTGGAGCATGGGACACGGTGTTTTTGACGTGTTTAAGCAAGGAACAAAAGGGAACCTTTGCTTTTGCCAGAGAGACGAGATTTCCGTGCGGCATTCGCATCCGATTTACGAAGGTCTTAATGGCATCTCGATTCTTCACATGGCGTGTGCCGGCGCTTGATGAGTGACATGTGGACGTGGACGCGTGACATGATGAGACGGTGCGTGATGACCATTGTCGTCGACATCAAGGCTGGGAAGGACTACAATCGTCTACACCGACGTTGGCTCTCGATTCATGGTAGCATGGTACGCCAACGTTGGGTATTTGTCCGAGGGCCATTCTGCCCGCCCCTCGTCGAGTCCACGACGGTTTTGATCCAGCTCGTAGGTATCATCGCTCGATTGCCTCATGGTTCATCCCTTTATGCCCCTCTCTCAAACACCTTGACGCTCCCATCGCCCGCAACGTAGTAAAGGTACTCGACGTCTCCGCCTTCGTGCCTGGCGCCGTCCTCGCCGTCCTCGCCCTCGCCATCGCGTGCCGTAATCCGCATCACGCCGCTCACGTCGCGCGCGGCGCCCGTGTCGAGCATCCGCAGCGCCATGACGGTCCGCGCGGCGTGCGCCTGCGAGAGGGCGAGGGCGGCGTGCTCGCGCTCCAGGGTCGTGGCCTGCGGGTGAAGCAGGGGGTCGTCGGCGGAGAGGCAGAGAATAGTGGCGTGGACGCGCTGAGACGATTGTTAGCTTTGGGGAGGTCAAGTCGCAGTGAGCCGAGGTGTGATCGAGTACGAACCTCGCGTAGAGAGAGAAGCATGTTCTGCACCGACAGGCTCGTTACTCCGTTTGCTGGTCCTGCGGCGGCGAGCAGGGCGTCTACTTGGTCGACGATGAGGACCGTCGTCGCCGCGCGGACGTCTGCCAGGGCGGCCTCGATGCCCCTGCGCACGTCGTCCAGCTTGCTGCCCCGGAGCACGCGGTCCTCGGTGTCGGTCTCGCACGGCGCGAACAGCCCCGTCAGGCCGTCTACAAACGTAAACTTTCCAGCCCGGTGAAGGGCGTCCAGATCAAGTCCCTGGCGAACAAGAGTCAGCTCTCTCTCTGCCACCAAGCTTGCCTGACGATACTGCCCTTTATGCCTGGCAGGTTTGGGGGAGGAGACTCACCATCTTGCCCGCGCCGTCCCTCCAAAAGGCGCCGTCGCGCATGAAGCTCACGAGCACCACGCCCACATCCTCGCGCCCTGCCTCGCCGCCACGCTGCTGTCGGTGGAGCAGTGCGTACGCCCACCGCAGGACGAGCCAGTTCGTGCTCGCGCCCAGCACGCTCGTCAGCACGACGAGGGCCGCGTCAGGCGGCAGCCCGAGGAAGGGCTCCAGCAGTGGGGGGATCTTGGACGAGGACATTGAGCCCGCCCGGGGAGTGGTTGAAAGCACGGGACGTGGCCAATTGAGGTCCGTGTCTTTGTTTACGATGAGCGGAATGGTTTGTTCTTATTTTGTCGTCGTTGAGGATGTCGTGTATATCGCAAAAGCTGGAGTGAGTGTGTGAGAGCTGTACTGAGAATCGAGGTTGATGGTGGGGGCGGGGACGGTGACGATTCCCAATGCGCACCGTCCTCGCCGCCAGACATCAACACGCCGACTGACCAAACGACGCGTCTTGTCCAGTACAAGTCCATGTTTCGAAGCTGGTTTTCACATTATACACACAGCCAGTTCTGCTTTTGCTTCCGACGCCGAGCTGGCCACGACTGTCCGAGCAACAGACCAGAGTTCGGCGGGAAACAAGGGTGATTGGGCTTCACCAGGTGAGATGCACTGCCCCCAAGGTGAATGCCCGTTTCGTAGGTATATAGTCCATAGAGCGCCCCTAAGACGTTTGTGTGTGCTACATACACGCGCGGCAGTCATTCGACAACTTCTGAGCGCAATCTACGTCCCAGGCCCCGCCTTCACAGCCCATCTCCAGTCATGACGATGCAAATGCGAATTTAAAAAATAACCTAGCCCTCCGCAGAGGGCAGTTCATAGTCTCGAAGACCCGTTGCAAATGCCGAAAAAACCCTTATGCCAATGTTCCGAGCTGGCAACGCCAGACTATGCACCATTGATAAGATACGTGAATCCACTGTGCTGCAGAGTCCCTCTCCTCGCCTCCTGGGTATACATGCATGAACTCTACCAACTGTAATGCCTCTAAACTTTCCGTCAAAACTTCTCCATAAAGTTCTTCCGCACCGTCCACATGCGGAGCCTCTTTCCGTAAATGTACAGAGGAACGGTAAATAGCTGAAGTATGAGCTGGATGACGCCCAGCCAAATGTACACCGTCTTGGGCCCGTCATCGGCCACCCAATGCGCCACGAAGAAGCTAAAGACGAGCCCGTGCAGGATGTTCTTGGAAAAGTTGAGTGTCACGAGCGCCTCGCCGGCGTATTGGCGGTAACTGTCCACGCAAAAGGTAATGGCCGTCGTTGAGCCAAGGGCGCAGCCAAACGACAAAATGCCAAAGAAGACTGTCGGCACTATCCAGTGGTCCCTCTCGTCTATCGACCAACCATACCCCATAAGGCCGGAGCACGTAGCGATCAAGACGGGAATCGCCATGACAAGCCGAAACTCGGGCTCGTAGAGGCCGCCGTTGCGTCGCGACATCGCGCGGACGATGATGTCGCTAACCTTGCCGGCCACTCCAGTCCCAAGAATGCCTCCGATGAAGGGTGAGACGTACACAAGACCCGTTTGCAAGGCGGTGAAGTTGTAGATTGTGGGGTCACGATAGATGACAGCCAGCGTCTCGGAGATGACAATCAGCCAGCCTATAGAGCAGGCGTAGACTGCCGCTGACCAAAGAACGGACGGGTACGCGAAGAGAATAAACGGCCTGACCATGACCTTGAGCCACTTGTCTTTGTTGAGACGCCCATGGTACGGCTTCAGCTGCTGGACAAACGTCTGCGCTGGCTGCTGGCGCAGATTATGCGTGTAGGCAAAGGCCTTGGGTGGTGCATTGAGCATGGACGCTGGAATCTTCTCGTTGTCCAGGTTCGGCCCTCTGGCAAAATAGTCGACGTTGGCCTCGCTTCCGGGCGCGCTGTGATGATATGGCGAGTTGAAGTTGTGCAGCTCAGCCGTCGGTGATGTCGGGGACCTGGGAGAAGCCACGGGTCGACCTGGACTCGCCAGCGAGTGCGCTCCATCTGCATCATGCACTTCGTCCGGAAGATGGATTACCGGGACGTTCGTGTCCAAGTGCGGGGGCGTCGCTCCCGAGGAGTTGTAGGGATGATGGTCATGCTGAGAAACCCGAGTGCTCCTGGGGGTAGATGTCCCAGCCTCCATGCGCTTCTCTGGGTCCGAATCTTGCACCCAACCCACATGACGATTGGCTGCGTGTGGCGGCCTCGGGGTCTCGACGCCTTCAACGGCGTGATCAGCTCCGACGGTAGGCGGGAAAGCGACAGGGAAATCCTTGGGTCGTTCTGCTGCACCAGGGGAAGGGGGCCTTCCAGCGCCGTTCGCGCCCGCGGCCGTCGGCGTCCCAGAACGAGACACATGGTAGCGGGCCGAGATCCGGTGCAAGAAACTATGGCGTTTTGTGGGCTTCCTGGTCGGCGTTCTGTCCCAGAAGGTCTCGGGGACGAAAAAGAAGAGAAGGACACCGGCAAGACCCACGACCATTGCCACGATCCTTTGAAGCCAGTCAGTACTTGCCAGAGAAAAGCACTTGAGTGTCGGAGAAGGGGGGAAGCTTACCAAAAGACCCAGCGCCAGCCAAAGCGGCCGATGATTGCAGCACTGACCAAGGGGACCAGGTTCTTGCCGCCAAGCAGCAGCAAGGTGTAGATGCCGATGCGGTAAGCACGCTCGTGAAGAAAGAAAATCTCCGCAATTGTTGCAGATGGCAGACACTCGACAGGGCTGACGGCCATGCCCTGAAAGACTCTGGCAGCCAAGAGAGATGAGAAATTTGGCGACCAGGCCGCCCACAAGCTGGTGGCGATGAATAAGATGGAACTGGCCAGGTATACCGGGCGCTTTCCGTACAGAATGGCTGTCGGCGAAGCGATGACGGAGCCGAGACCAAGGCCCATCATGTACAGGCCCGTGGTGAGCGGCACACTTTCAGCGGAAACATTGTACGTCTTGGCGACATCTGTGAAGCCGGCAGCAATGATGGGCGTAATGCCGCCACCTATCATGCAGTAGAAGCCGAGTGCCAGAAGGGCAGTGTCGCGCCGCCAGGTTGGCCAGTTGAGCGGATCGTTGACCGAGTCATCTGGCTGGGGCTCCAAGATGATGTTGCCATCGTCAGTCTTCTTCTTTTCCTCTGATGGGTGCAGATCCGGCTGCGGTTGGTGAGCAGCCGGTGGCGTGTGTGAAATGTGTCGAGTGCCCCCTGGACTCAGGGTAGCGTCGACAGGGAAGCCTGCCGGGATGGAAGAATGTGATGTTCTTGCGTGAACATTGCGTAGACCAAGAGGCTCGTTGCGGTTAGCGGCGAGCAACAAGACGGATCCTGCAGCATTGTTAGTATGAGTGATTGATGGATACTTTGGCCAGCGTTGCCATGATGAAATTCGCACCTGGGACCTCAACCGTCTCGCTGTCGTTTAAAACCCCCATGCTCCATCTCGACGGCCCGGACTTGTCGTTGGAGGCATCCTGACCCGAGCGCTGTCCGAGGAGGCGAGGCATCTTCCAGCGACGCGGAGAGGCCTTGAGGTCCTCCGAGGACGACATCGGTGATGCCTCGCAGTCGACTGCGTTTTGTAGCCCGAGAGCAATGATCGCCGCCCTTGCCACGAGGTGAAGGCGTGATTGGCTTTATGATCCAGAGTTGGAGATGCAGGAGGTGAGACTGTGGCTTGCAGATGGATGCAAATGAGGGCCGATGTTGCCGAATCCGGTGGAGAGGCAAGCAACGAGTTGCGGCGTACCAAAAAAAGTGAGACAAAGGGGTCTGTGAGGATGAGAGCCTTACGGTCGCAGCGAGTAATAGCGAGGCTGCGCTGTAAGGTAGGCGTTGTATGGTCTGGCACGCAGCTCTTGTCAAGTTCACCAGGAAGCAGCGGCCTCACCGGTCGCTCTTATATCGACCGCGTCTGCCTGTGCCTCGGAACAGATTGGCCGCACCTTCGGCGCAGTCAACAGCTAGACGACCCGGAGATGAATGCGCTGCCACGAGTTGGCGACGATGCTGATGAAGCGCCTGTGGTTGGTGGTGGTCGTCGGCGTCCGAGGTGGAAGGAATGCGGGCATGCAAGCGGCCTCTATCTCAACAAACAATGGCCACAAACGGTGGGTGCAGTGTGACCGTGGCGCTGCTGCTGGTGCTGTGGGAGCACGATGCCTTTGCGATCCTGCAGCTTCCAGCACCGTGGCCAAAAAAAGAAGAGCGAAAGCGGAGGAGGAGGGAGGAGGTTGTTGTTGTATACGGAGGGGGTTCGATGATGTGGAGAGGCGCCGAGGCGCCAGAGATAACCATAAGGGTGCCCCGAGCTTGCGTCCAAAACAAGTGGGTGCGTGTACGAGTACGGACTAATTACAACAGCTCTACTCGGAGGGGTCCTCGGCCAGCACAGCGCAGCGGGTGTTCCGGGATGCAGATGATGATCTAGACGGGTGCCGCAGTCCATGCTCGTCCGCGTTAGCGATGTCCTACGTGTAACCAACGCGCCGCTCACGAGGTCAGGTGGACCACGGGGAGTCAGTCGCCTGAGCACCTGTCAGACCCGGGGCGAAGGGCCCCATGGCGTGCCACTCACTACGGTAGTCATCACCTTACCGGGGGGTCCAACAATCATCCCTCCATCAGTTGTTGTCGTTCAACAGCGTACAACAGATGGCGTCGTTCAAGGGAGAGGTGCGCACGCAATCCAGCTGTCCCCAAGGCCTGGGCCGCCCAATGGCGGTCTCATCTCGGGGCGCATGCGTGCATTGACGTCGGGTTGGGTCCATCTGCCCGCCCCGACCCCTGCTGCAGCTGTGCGCCAAGCGCGGCGCTGCACGGCGGCAGCATGGCGATATGATATTGCAGGACGCGGCTAGCCTTTGCTTTGCCCCAGCTTGTCCAGCTCTTGTTGCGTCTATGGTCCCGCGAGAGATGCGATAAGCGACTTGCAGTCTCCGTACACAGCTACCGCGTCCCCACAGCATTCCCCTACACCGCCGTCGGCGACGGTGAGCGTCTTCAGCTGTCGTGGGGAAAGCTTTGGGATGCATGATGATCCCCAGGTAGCTTCCATCCTCTCCCCCCGTCCGGTGATCAGATGGACCATCTCGCATCTCAGCCTCCAAAGTCCAGCCTCCCTCTCAAGCAGCCATCCATCTCGGCCACCCACTGCCATGTGAATTAGACACTCGCATCGAGCAAGGGCGTTGCTGATTTGTCCCCGTAGCGCACTGTAGCAGAGGTGCCAGGCATCCAGGCCTCACTCACCACCACCACCCACTGTAATAAGGTAGAGATGACCTCATGCGACTTCGCCCGCCATCCTAGCCCAGAAACAAGGGTCCTGGCAGAAAACACCCTCCACCCGCGCTTGACGACACTCGAGCATCCCTTCTCCCGACAACGCATCGGTCGGGCCACACGTCACCCAGCAGCCAGAACACGAGGAGCTTACAACCCGTTCCGCCGTCCGCAATGCAGGCCACCCCGCGCGCCGCCGTGCTCCTCGGCGCCGCAACCACCAAGCCCTCGGCCGCAGCGCTTTCAGCGGCGCTCCTCCAGCGCGTCACCCGCCAGCAGCCTCGTCAGCTGCGTCACACGGCCGCATCACCGCCATCGCGCGCCGCCTGCTTCTCCACGTCTGCTGCCCGCCCGGCTAGGAACCAAGTCTTTGCCCCGTAGGTTCTCGCCGCCAAACGGACTGCATCCTCTGCACCCCTGCTCGCGGTAGTTAGCTGGACTAACACGTTCCACGTCGTGATCTCCTCCGCCACAGTATCCGCAACCCCGACTCCTTTGCCACCCACGTCTCCCTCTCCGCCTCGTCCCGCACGCCCCTGCTCACCTTCTGGACCGCCTCGTGGTGCCCGACCTGCCGCACCGTCCTGCCCCTGCTCACGTCCCTCGTCGAGTCGGGCGTCGGCGAGGAAGAGGGCGGCGTCTCCCTCGCTCCCGTCGAGTTCGATAGCCCGGACATCATGAGCGTCTCGGGCGCCGACAGCCTCGCCATGACTTACATGATCACGTCCATCCCCACGCTGCTCAGCTTCGACGCCGGCGAGGCCCAGACGGCCACCAAGGTCACCGACGCCCGCCGCCTCGCTGACCGCCGTTTTCTCGAGCAATGGATCCGCACCGAGGCCAGGCGCCATGGTGGGAGGGGAGGCGGCGGCGGTGGAGGCGGTGGTTTGGGTGCAGCTTTTGGCGGCTTGTTCGGCAGTGCAAAGTTATAGAACGTTGAACAGGTACTGGTCGACAGCTCACGACATGACCTCGTTCACGCACTCAGTCTACGTGTATGCACTTGGCTACCAATACGGAGAACTGCTGCATGTCCCTCCAGCATAATCTACAGATGGCCCATCATGGTGCATCGACAAGTGGCTGATGGTTCGTAACCCAACCTTGCAAACCAAAACAGCCTACGCACCAGACGGGGGACAAGATTCATGACGTGTCCGCGCCGGGGTCTATCATCCGTACAGCAAAGCTACCGGCTTTCTCGGACCACGATCCGACCATGGCCTGCGGCAGGCTCTTTGTTTGTCCCTCCGAGGGCCGTCCGGGAGCAATTCGGGAATCGTCCGGGGGTGCCGTCCGGGAGTGCCGTTCGGGAACCGTCTGGGGGCGCTGTTCGGAGCAAGCATCCGGGGGCGCCCGCTTGGTAAAAGCAGCGCGGATTGAACAGGCTTTAAACGTTCCAATTACCTGCCTTTAAAAGGCGTCCCCAACCATCGAAATTTACTTTCCCAATAAGCAAGTGAGTCACGACGTACACTTTGTAGCCAGCTCACTGAGGCGCATGCCACAAAAGGTTTATAATGTATATATATATATGTATTTATAAAAGGTGTGTAGTCTCGTCCGGATGAATGAGATCACAAAGATCCTCTTCTTGAAGTCCAACCTTGAGAATGATTTACTGGTTCAAGCTCCCACGGGAGCTTCAAATCAAAGTCTTTGAACAGCTTATTTACGACCGCGAACGGCGCCCGGAACACCACGTCCTTGCCAAGTGTACGAGCATATGTCGGGAGTGGCAATTTGAATTTGAGATTTGGACGTTTAGAAAGCTTTGCCTATCGCAGTCGTGTCTGCCTAGATTCCGCAGCATCGTTCGAGGGGAAAAGCAGCGCAGACTAGAGTATATCCAGCTCCTATGGCTTCGAATTCGGCTCGATGAGTACGATTGCACCGTCTGCCAGAAAGCCGAGGATAAAAGGACTATTAGAAAGTAAGTGATAACTTGAGCTAATACCTATCTCTTTACTAATTTTTCAATAAGAAATTGCATCACTTTCACACACGCGATTTGGAGACTCTTGAAGATCCTCTCGGCCGGGGATAACGCAAGGCAGCAGAGGATCGTGGGAGATCAGGGTGGCCTCGAGCTGGAAATCAGCGTCCACTCGCCGAGCGATAATAAGCATGTCTTTCGGCCTCTCTGTCTGAAAGATCACTGCCCCTATACCGATTGGCATGGCCTGATCCAGAAGGACTCTGATCTGGCACATCTACTTGACGAAACGTCCCTGATCCACGATGCGACGCACGGATGGACCAATGGCGTCGATGCAATTCCAAACCCTTCCGGGAGCAGTGCCGGCCACCCAAGTGGTAGAGATAGGCTCTTAGGGACGATGCCTTTGGACTTTGACTTTTCCCGCGTCTATCCTCGGCTCGGGGCAGATTCGTCCAAAGATAGAGAGCTGCCTCAAGTGAGTATAATAAGGTGCCTCACCGTACGGCGATCGAGCTTCAGAAGGTTCTCGCCCAATGTTCTGTTCAAACTTCTCCACGAAAGCCTCACCAATATCAGGACGGTCCGTCTCGAGATGTGGCTCGCACTCTACTTTGACCAGCGTGCGGAATACAGACAAGGTATGCATGCTACTATCATTCAACCATCCTCAACGCTTAACCACCTAACCCCAAAAACGCGCGGAACCATTGCACAACGTAGCAGGATAATGCTCGTACGTTAACGCAGCATGAATTTTCTAACGTCGAGTGTACAGAGTTTCAACGACTACTCCATCAACACGGGCTTCCTAAGTCACTCAAGGAGCTCTATCTGCTCGAAGAGTCCAGCAAAGCTCTTCATCCGGGTGTAACCTCGTCAGGCTTCAAGACAGGTAGCTTTACCACCCTAGGCTTCCAGCTGGCGCGTTCCACGCGCGGTCTTCAACACTTATCCATCAGCTGGACCTCATGCGCCGTATCCTTCTTCCAGGAATACTTTCCGGACAGGTGGGATGGGGTTTCGCCCGGCTCCCCAGCCAGGCAACCCTGGCCCGACCTCCACACGCTGACGCTCACGTGCTTCGACCTCAGGCCGGGCGCCACGTCGGGGGGGGGAAAGGCAGCGCGCCCTGCTGCAAGCCGCCTCCGTCGCTGCTGGGCTAATGCCTCAGCTGAAGACTCTGCAAATATGGTGTTGCGGCGGCGGCGACGGCGCGCTATTTGAGTTTAAAATGAGAGAAGATACAGGACAGCCGCCGTTGATAACGTGGCTGAGCACGTGGCCATCGCAGTTCACGTCGGAAGACAGAGCGTTTGGGTGCTGGCGCAGGCTGGCGCGGGAACGTGACCTCGAACAACGCGAGCCAGAGGTTGATGCATACACCGCCGAGACCCTGTCACCAGAACAATTTCAGTCTAAATGGGGGCTTTGCCACTCTCTCGATCCAGAACTGCTACATCCCAAGTCATTGGAACAAATCAGATGGGAGGGGAAAATCACAGAGGCATAGGCCAGATTACGACGAGGGGGCTAGGGGTCCACAGGGCCTCGGGGACACCACGAAGAGCCGTCTAAATTGGGCACCTGTACTGAGTAGTATACCAGACGGATCCGAATGGATGTGCAAGACAATGAAGACCTCTCCGGTGCACACTTGGCCATACGGCGTACCATTCGCGGTCATGTAGGAGAACAAATGAGTAATGACGGCAGCACAGAGACGTCGATTATGTCGCGCTCAGGCTGAATCAGAGGCCAAGCCAGTCATGGTGATCCCGACTCAATTTGTGCGGCGCTTTGTAATCATTCAATCGGCAGACATGGAAAACTACCGCCATTTTCAATGCGGTAAATGCAGAAACTGATCAACCGTCGGTTGCCTATAAGCGGCGACGACTGGGAACTCCGCTTTATACGACTTCCGTCGGTTATGCTCTCACAGCTTCAAGGGCGGCAGTGGCGCTTCGTGGTCAACCCCAGTCGATGTGGCGCTAACTTCTATGCCTCGGTCGGGGAAAAAAGATCTCCAAACTCAAGATCTTCCTTGGAATTGCTCCTCTGGTCCTCCTCGATCCTGGGGCGGGTAACCACAGCTCCCGGCAGCCCGCAGCAGCCCGCACTGCACGCCTCCCACACCTACAGCACGATGCGCACCCATGCCATTGTTCAAGACTCGTCGTATGAGGTTGGGCTTTGTACAGTCGTACGGGTGGTCGGAATAACCTCCCGATTGATCAGTCGGCGCAGGAGCCAAAGTCGGATGAAAACTGGGGGATTTACAGTGACTGGCGCTTAACGATTAGTCAGCACTAGTGGATCCCAACTTAGCCTGTTGCAATGCCTTGCTGGTACTGTAGTACATGTAGTAATTAATTTATTACTGGAGTAAAGTGCGAGAGGTGACAGTTGCCTGTTGCAATATCAGCTTTTGGTTATATACCTCCAGTCAAGTGCAAGAGGCTGAACAAACTTTGCAAAGCAAAAGTAACGCACGGAGAGTAAATTCAGGATACACTATCCTCCAATGCATTCAAGCGCAAGCCGGGAAGATAGCGGATTGTACGCATATGTTGAACCTGGCATCTGGTCAGGCAATAGACTAGCAAGGCAGTGGACCGAGGTTCGATGTGGCAGGCCAACAGGCCAGCAAGTCAATTAGAAGGCCATACGCTACCAAGCCAGCGAGGCATGCGCAAAATGTTCAATCCAGCAAGGCAGAAAGCTTGTATTGAATCTAGCCAGCCAGCAGGCGCAAGCTAACTAGGTCAAAGGTCAGCGAGGCACCAGGCGAGTGTACTTAGGTGTCTGTGTTCTGCGGCGGGCCCATTTTCTTGGCGGCTCAAGAAACGGAAGACACGGGCATCAAACTATGTTTGACCGATGTCGTACTCTCACCTACACAGGAAATCACTGAGTAGACTGCTGAGTCGCCAATGACGATCCTTGATGTTTTGACCACATTTTTTAGCTGTGGATGCCATTTTGGTCTCATTCCCTATGGACATCAAAATGCAGACCTTGCCATGCTGAGTTCTTTCCCATCCGGACGCAACACCACAAGAAAAAATAAGCAAGCCACCGCATACCCTGCCACCAAAGACCCATCTTAGATCGTCGTCTCGTAAGCCAGAGGGGTGACGGTCTCGGGGGGGTTGTCGGTCAGGGAGACGGTTCGCGCCTCACGGGGCTGAGCGGGCAGGCGCTTGACTTGGACCGTGACACCCTCGGCGCGGGCCTTCTTCTTGGCCTCGGCGTTGGACTTGACTCGCTTCAGGAAGTCCTCGCGGGATCGGGAGGGCTGGATGTGCTCGACCTTGACGTTGATGCGCTTCTCGATGTATCGGTGCCAGACCTTCTTGTAGATGATGACACCGACGGCGCTCTTGGTGACGTTGTAGACGACGCCAGTCTTTCCGTGGTAGACCTTGTAGGGCATGCTGCGGCGATTGTCAGTCCCGGCAGCCATACATGTGTTTGCACCCAGGCCGTCTCTTGCGGCCGGGCAATTCTCAGGTCTTCTTACCCCTTCTGAACGGCACCGTTGACCTTGATATCAACAATGTCGCCGACACTGCAGCCATGTCAGTCGCTTCGTTCGTTCGCAATCGCCACGTAGGTTACCAACCGGTACTGCTTGAGGTACGTGTTCAGGGCGATCATGCCCTTCTGGCGGAAGTTCCTGCTGAAGGCATACTGCGACCGGTCAGTGGCTTGTCGAACTCGACGATCGAAAGGCTCAACGTACGCGGGTGCCCGCTCTCTTTCCGTAGGAGTGACCCATCGCGAATTATTTGCCGACAGCGGTTCGTGATCGTGGATTGGCGAAAGTGGATGGTGAAGCCTTCGTGGTGGGCGTCGTGATTTCTCAGAGGCTTGTGGGAGCGAGAGCTTAGGTAATCCAAATATTTTTCTCGCCTACGTACGAGTAGGGCAAGTGCATTTGTTGGTGGGCAGTCGCCAGTGGCTCGTGCATTTTCTTAGGGTTGAGCGTGTTCGCCGCACGTGATCCGAAACGCGAAAATTACCACCCCACAACCACGAACATTTCGGACTTGCGTGCAACAGTCAATCTTCAGACATCACCCAAAGGAGCAAGCCAAGTGAGTTTCAACGTTGCCCAATCCCACAGAGCGCAATCATTAACAGCGTCCAGGATGCCTCCTCGCGCGTATTCGAAGACCTCTCGTGTCCCCCGCAGACCCTTTGAGGCTGCTCGACTGTCAGTATCACCGGCCACTGAACAAGAGCTTGACTCTGTTTAAGTCGATTGTGACGCGAGACTGACCTATAATGATAGTGACTCCGAGCTGAAGCTCGTTGGCGAGTATGGCCTGCGCAACAAGCGTGAGGTCTGGCGAGTCGGTCTGACTCTGTCCAAGATTCGTCGTGCTGCCCGGTGAGCTTCCGTTGCATTGCTGTGGTCGCGACTCGACGTCGCTAATTAGTGTGCAGTCAGCTTCTTACCCTCGACGAGAAGGACCCCAAGCGTCTCTTCGAAGGCAATGCCCTGATTCGCCGTCTCGTCCGTGTCGGTGTCCTCGACGAGTCCCGCATGAAGCTCGATTACGTCCTGGCCCTGAAGATTGAGGATTTCTTGGAGCGCCGCCTGCAGACCTGCGTCTACAAGCTCGGTCTTGCCAAGTCCATCCACCACGCCCGTGTCTTGATCCGCCAGCGCCACATCCGCGTCGGCAAGCAGATCGTCAACGTCCCCTCTTTCATCGTCCGTCTCGACTCCCAGAAGCACATCGACTTCGCTCTGAACTCGCCGTTCGGCAGCGGTCGTCCCGGCCGTGTCCGCAGAAAGAAGGCCAAGGCCGCCGAGGCTGGTGCCGAGGGCGAGGAGGAGGAGGATGACGAGTAAATGCATTAGCTATGTAACGATGGTTCTCCCATATATTTTGGGTCAGTGGTTCCGGCATGCCACTTATGGGAAAGGCATTCTAGTCATAGCTTGCGGCGTTGGCCAGAGGTTAAAAATGGAATGATTTCACCAACGCTATCGCCGCTGCTGTCGCGTCATCTTCAGCGCAAATTGAGAGTTGCCTGACAAACTGCTGTCCATACCTGCCTATCGTGTCACGGGCTCTCGCCCTCTGCAATCTTTTCAACTTCGTACCAGAGAAGCGGGCGAGCGTCACGATTCTACATGGTGATGTATTGGCATCGTTGCCATTTACTTCGCTTGAAATGTACACGCTAACTCAACAATTCGTCCTTCCCAAGGAGCTTCGCCATCGGGTCATTTGTGGCGGTCCTCTTTCGGCGGTACTCCTCCATCTCGGCCTCTGTCACTCCATTAAGCATCTCCTCCCGAGTGCGCTTTTTGGCCTTGCCCTCTTCTTCTCGTTCCGCCTCGACTGGCTGTTCTTCATCAACCACTTCCCCAGCCGGCGGAGCATCGCCGAGGAGATTCGCTCCAGTTCTTTGGCGCTCAGCGGCCTCCCACGCTTCCTTGCCTTCTTCCCCAGTGCAGTAGCTATTCTTGATGAAAGAATGACAACACCCGTAGCCCCATTTGAAGTTTGACCACCAGCTGCCCCACACGGATGTGTGATTGTTCACCAAGACGTCTTCGGCGTACTTGGACTTTGCTTCCTTTCGAGGTGCGCCCTTGATCAAGCCGGCCTCGTCGTACTCAACGAAAGTCTCCGACTCCGAGATCATCAAGCTGCGCAGCGATGCCGGCATTTGCTTCTGGTCGCCTCCGCCATACTTCTCCAGCAGCTGTCTCTCACGTTCCGCTCGTTTTCTCTCTGCTTCTTCCTGCTCCTTTTTTCTGTAAAACGCGCCCGCTGTCGGGTTGGCCTGAAGATGTTGGGACGTGTCACCAGCCTTCTCTTGTGCCTCCCAGGCGTACCGTTGCGCTTTCTCAAAATCACCTGCCTCGCCAGATGATCTCATGAATCCCTCCTCGGCGAACAAGTCCGCAGACTTGCCGCCAGTGGCGCCGCTGTCGACGAGAGATCTTGTCTTGGGGTCGTACTTTGCGGATTCTAAATCGAGATTTAGGAGGTACTTCGCGGTGTCCTCTCGTATTCTGAGCTGTCGCGTTGCTGTGCTCTGATGCTTGCTCATGTCATTCTCCTCAGCATACTTGTCGCCCTCATCGTCCACATCCTCGCCATTCATCGCTTTCTTTGCTTCCTTGCGCAGTTGTTCCATCTCGTTGAATTCTTGGACGACGTTGCGGTATTCCTTGGTATCGTAGCCATTCCAGCGGTCTCGCTTCGCGTCCCATCCCAGCTTGACATCTTGAACAACTTCGTCCGCCTGAATGTCTCTACCTGTCCACTTCGCGCCTTTCGCTCGCGGCCGACTCAAGCAGTCCTTGGCCTTGTGCGTCATGGAGCCGCAGTTTTCACAAGCTCCTTTCCGGTACTTCGTTGCGGCAGGCCCAGCCTTCCTCCCTCGATCGTACCATTGCGACTGCTCGGTCTTCTCTTCGCGTCGTTGATGCTTGAGATAGTCGGCATCGTCGCCTTCGTCGCCAGCATAGAATGGACGTTTGCTAATGAATTGAGGAATGTACACGTTCTCCTCTTTCGACGCCGCGCCCGGCTCGGGTTTTCGCGGAGGAGGTGGAGGCATGATGCAAGGCGATGGCGGTTTGTCTGCGCGCCGTGCTCTTATATGCGGTGGTGCTGCTTCGGAAGAAGAGTAGTCAAGGAGCTGAATGTAAATCAAAACCACCCGAAGTCGCCAGAACCTGGACTTGAGGGTGGGATGTGTTATGTTCTTCGTGGATGCTTTGGCGAAATGTCATCTTGGGAAACAGGCAAGATTAGAAAGCTTATCGCCACGTGACTTCGTGATGAGTTGCGGAACGAGAGGCGCGTCATCCGTGGTAGGCACTGGGCTACCAGTTTTGCCACAACGCAGACGTCGCATTCTTCATACCCATCGACCCTTGCGCTTCTGACGGAGTAATGCTCCGGCAGCTCTACTCAGGCCGTATCTGATGGAGCCGCGCTGTGCGAAGTATGGACTTGTTCCGGGTCAGGCTGAACTGCATCGACCATTACCAGGCAGCCTCGTCGCGATATGACCCTCAGCTGCGCAATGATCTTCGCCCTTCTCAGGTGTCGAAGGGCCCAAAAGTGCCTGTTGTGAGAATATTTGGTTCGACAGAGACAGGACAAAAGGTCTGCGCCCACGTTCATGGCGCATTCCCATACTTGTATGTGGAGTATCAAGGAGGGTTAGCTTCAGATGAAGGTTCGCTTCTCTCCTTGCATGAGAAGTATCGTGTTGCTAATTTATGACTCTAGTTGGCCCATTCATCTACCGCCTGCACTTGTCCATTGATCATGCTCTAGCAGTAAGCTATCGACGTGATCAATATGGAACCGATGCTAAGTTCGTTGCCCGCATCACCCTGGTGAAGGGCATTCCTTTTTATGGTTTTTACGTTGGCTATCGGTTCTTTCTCAAGATATACATGTTTAATCCCATTGTCATGACACGGCTTGCCGACCTTTTGCAGCAAGGCGTCATTATGAAACGAAAGTTCCAGCCTTACGAAGCGCACTTGCAATATCTCCTCCAGTTCATGGTCGACTACAACTTGTACGGTTGTGATTACCTTGACTCGTCCAAGACCACGTTCCGATCGCCCGTGCCTGAGTACGACCAGGGCTCCAACTCGTCGCATTTATGGCATAGGCTGTCCGTACCCCCGGAGAATGTAACGGACGACCCGACGTTACCGCGGGTGAGCCATTGCTCGATTGAAGTGGACATTTGTGTGCAGAATATTGTCAACAGAAAAATGATCAAGGAACGCCCGTTGCATCATGATTTCATTGAGCGCATTTCCCCTCTCCCAGAGGATCTCAAATATGTGTACAGTATGGCAGGACTCTGGAATAACGAGACAAAGAGGCGAAAGCGGCAAATGCCACGATCTCAACAAGGAAACAGTCCATTTCCTCCCGAAGTTTTGGTCACCATGTCTGCGGATCCTCGAGACTCTCAACCACAAGGCTGGATTCACGAGGAAGAGTACCGAGCAGAGATTGACAAGCAGGTCTCAAGAGAGACGGCAAACCTCAGCGGCCTGACCGTGGACTTTACCTCATTCACAAAGCCATCAGAATTTGAGCAGGATGTGAAAACTGCGCTACAGTCTGTCGAGGATTTGTATCCATCCACACTTATGCCGGCGCTTGGTCTACCGTCAAACGTCAGCCAATCGACCTACGATCCGACAAGTAGCATCGAAGTAGATGAGGCAAAGGCGCTCGAAGTCCAGTTGAATGATGATGTTCTCTTCCCGGGGGATTCTGATGAGCAGGTCCTGTTGGAGCTGGCTGATCTAGAACACTTGAAAGGAGCAACATTGCAGGGAGAACCAGGAGTGGCCGGTCAGTCTGGCATAGCAAAAGGCAGCCAAGGTGCTACCAGCCTTTCAGACCCGTTCCGTCATATATCAGGTCTTTGTCTCAGCATCATTGAAACCGGACAACTGCCGGCGATGCCGGTATCGGAAGGGCTCTTAGATGCTGCGGAAGACGAAGGCCTCGTCAGCAGAGTAAAGAAGCCTGAAAGTCTCAGCTCGGAAAACTGGACAGCACTTAAGCGCACTGGATCCGCGTCTTCTCTGATGAGCTCCTCTCCGAAACGGATTAGGAGGGAAACGCAGTCTGCGGCCATCAACGATGGCACAAGCAATGGCTGCGATGTTACGCAAACCGATGGATACGAAATTGAGCTCCCCGGTCGCAGCCGATTGAAGAGCGATGCTACCAAAAGCCGTCACCGCCCGTCTCCAATCTCTGATCCCGCAAAGTCGAAGCAGACACTCAACTTTGCGATAGTCAAGGACCAGCACGACCCTAACACCAAGCTCCGCCTCAGCCAAACGAGCCCTGTTGCTCCCAGTCAGCGGAGCCGAAATGCTTCAAACGGCAAGCAAGTGTCTTTCGGCCAGAATCTTTGTTCAGGAACTAGGCATCATGGCGCCAAGATCTCAACCTCGCTCTCTTTGACGCCTCCGGGCCGCAACAGCCCACCCTCTGAAGTCTTGAAACTGCAGCAAGCAGTGGCAAGCCATTGTCGTCGCCCGATGTTGGTCTTCGCACCCCGGCCACCGAATGCAACGGAAAGCATCGCAATGAGCGAACATAATCTGCCAGACGTGATCTACCAGGATGCCTTCTACGGCGAGGAGAAGGACGTTCCGGAACGGAATCGGGAATACGCTGGTCGGGAGTATCGACTGGACAGTAACACAACACCATTCCTCCCTGAATTTGACCCCAACGGCTCGTCTCAAGGAGCATCTGGCGTCCCACAGGTTTTCGTTTCGGGATTAACCAATCTCGAACAACAACTACATCAGCGACGACGCGAATGCAGCTGGAAAAGCTGGGACTATGCTTTGTCACCGCCCAGTTACCAAAATGTGACAGTGTGGTTGCACGCGGAGAAACGTGCGCTTGAAATGAGAAAGAAGGAGAGTCACAAATCTGAAGGCATTGCAATGACATCGCTGTCTCAAATTGACGGCCCGACTCCCAGGAACAAGCACGGCTTCAAATACACACAAAAACAAAAGATCACAAGCGTGGAACACGAAGTTCAGTATATGAGCACCATGAGTCTTGAGGTCCACGTCAACACTCGCAGCAAATTCGTCCCTAATCCGGAGGAGGACGAGGTTCAGTGTATATTCTGGGCCTGCAAGTCGGACGAAACCGCGCGCACCACTCAAGAGGCAAGGGATGCAATTCACTCTGGAATTCTGGTCGTCTGTGCCGATGGAGTCCTCACGAAAAAAGTACAACAGTACGCCAGAGCCGAGGTCATTGAAGAGAGCTCGGAGCTGGATCTCATGGTTCGCATGGTCGAGATTGTCAAAACGTACGATCCGGACGTCTTGACAGGCTTTGAGGTCCATGGGAGCTCCTGGGGCTATCTGATTGAAAGAGCACGATGCAAATACGATTTCAATCTCTGTGATGAATTTTCTCGAATGAAATCCAACTCTCACGGGCGGTTTGGGAAACAGAATGACCGCTGGGGCTTCAACACGACCTCGACCATTCGCGTTACCGGCAGACACATGATCAACATTTGGAGAGCGATGCAAAATGAGCTGAATCTTCTCCAGTACACAATGGAGAATGTCGCGTGGCATCTTCTCCACCGACGGGTTCCTCACTACTCGTGGAAGACGCTCACCCAGTGGTACAAGAGTGGCAAGACTAGGGACCTGAGCAAACTCCTCAGATACTACCAAACACGAACCCGTCTAGATATTCAAATTCTCGAGGCCAATGAACTGATACCCAGGACCAGCGAGCAAGCAAGATTGCTGGGCGTCGACTTTTTCTCCGTCTTCTCTCGAGGGTCACAATTCAAAGTGGAGTCTATCATGTTCAGAATTGCGAAACCAGAGAACTTCATCTTCGTCTCGCCCAGTAGGAGGCAGGTTGGTGGGCAGAACGCGCTTGAATGCCTGCCTCTGGTCATGGAGCCTCAGAGTGCGTTTTACAACAGCCCTCTCCTTGTCCTGGACTTTCAAAGTCTGTACCCCAGCGTTATGATTGCCTACAATTACTGTTATTCCACGTTTTTGGGTCGAATCAAGAACTGGCGAGGTACGGACAAGATGGGGTTCACCGAGTATAGTCGTCAAGAGGGACTGCTGCTGCTCCTGCGGGATTACATTAACATTGCTCCGAATGGGATGATGTACGCGAAAGCAGAAGTTCGGAAGTCGCTGCTGGCGAAGATGTTGACCGAGATTCTGGAGACGAGAGTCATGGTCAAGAGCGGGATGAAGAAAGACAAGGAAGACAAGACGTTGCAGCAGCTGTTGAATAACCGTCAGCTGGCTCTGAAACTCTTGGCCAACGTGACATACGGCTATACATCCGCATCATTCTCTGGACGCATGCCGTGCTCCGAGATTGCGGATAGCATTGTACAAACAGGCCGCGAAACGCTGGAACGAGCCATTGCGTACATTCATTCCGAGCAGCGATGGGGAGCAGAGGTTGTGTACGGTGACACGGACAGTCTCTTTGTCTATTTGAAGGGCAGGACGAGGGACCAAGCGTTCGATATTGGCAACGAAATTGCCAAGGCGATTACAGAGATGAATCCACGGCCGGTGAAGCTCAAGTTTGAGAAGGTGTATCACCCTTGCGTGCTTCTCGCAAAGAAACGCTACGTTGGGTACAAATACGAGAGCAAGGACCAGACCAAGCCAGAGTTTGACGCCAAAGGCATAGAAACAGTCCGCCGAGATGGAACGCCGGCCGAACAAAAGATTGAGGAGAAAGTGCTCAGGCTGCTCTTTGAGACCGCCGATTTGAGTCAAATCAAGGAGTACTTCCAGAAGCAGTGCGACAAGATAATGCGCGGAGCCGTCTCCGTCCAGGACTTTTGCTTTGCTCGCGAGGTTCGTTTGGGGACGTACTCTGACAAGGGACCACCGCCCCCTGGGGCTCTGATTAGCACGAAGAAGATGCTCGAGGATGCTCGGGCAGAGCCCCAATACGGCGAGCGAGTTCCTTACGTGGTAATCACCGGCGCGCCAGGAGCACGACTGATTGACCGGTGCATTGCCCCGGAGGACCTACTCGTCAACCCACACTGGCAGCTCGACGCAGAGTACTACATCTCCAAGAACCTCATACCCCCGCTCGAGCGGATCTTCAATCTGGTTGGCGCCAACGTCCGGCAGTGGTACGATGAGATGCCCAAAGTCCAGCGCATACACCAGGCCACGTCCGCCAAGGGCAGCAAGAAGTCAACGCTCGAGTCGTACATGCGATCAACCCACTGCCTCGTGTGCAATGGCAAGTTTATCGACGAGGGGCAGTCGCTCTGCCCGCTCTGCCGTGCTGATGCTCCAGCGTCGCTGCTCGCGCTGCAAACGCGGCTTGCCGCTGAGGAGCGCAGGTTCCAAGAGGTGCTTACTCTATGCCGCAGCTGTTCGGGGATGAGCCCCTTGGAGGATGTGCGCTGTGATAGCAAGGACTGCCCCGTATTTTGGACACGGATGAGGCAAAGGACGAAGTTGGTCGGTATGAGAGCATCGGCAGGACCGGTGATACGGGGGTTGGTCGAGGGGTCGGACAAGGCGGCTTTGGAATGGTGACGGACGTAATGACTATGATACCAATGGGCGGCGAATTGTATAGATTTGAGTGATGAGGTCGCCGGTTGCTACTATAGTCTATTGGAATCGACGGCGGTGCACGACGCCATACGCTAAAGAACTGGCGTCTACCGTATCTTGATACTTGCCCAAATGTTCCCATGGTAGGTGCCTGTACGATAACACTGCCCTCAATCTGGAAGCGATGGCACGCGGTGTCATAGCACGGATTGCACAACGCTGCTGAGTTGAGTCAAGGTCCATCCGGCAAGATGGGAAGACGGGCGAGGACAACGTGCTCGGGCCCTCAGCTCAGTCAAAGAAGCCCATGCGGCGCAGCATAGCGGCGTCGATTAGTACGGCTGGAAGCTGTCCCGCGCCATCACAACTCCTCGGCGGGAAGAAGCTTGATCAAGAACTGCCATGTTGGGTCTGGAGATGACCAGTCAGACTTATGGCGATAGGCGAAGCCAGTGATGTCCCGCGAACCCGCATCTCCGGCAGAGAGCGCTGAGCCGTGTCTATTTGCAGTCTTGCATCCGCGTCAGCTGCATCAAAATCGGCCAGTCTCCTACCCTGCACACCTCGAGGACTCTCTCCTTCGACGACCCAACCGCCGCCACAGCTACGACCAGCCAGCGGTTGCCGTCTTGGCACCAGCTCGCACCGACAAACGACGAGTCCATAGCATCGATGGTCGCCTTCGGGCAAGAAGGCGCCTTCATGAGTCGCAGAAGCAAACGTCTTTTGCGGCCAACGGAGCAGTCCCCGACCCTTGGCCCGCATCTGAGACTAGGCGCCGATCAGCTCGCTAAAGCCAGGGACCGGGATGCCAAAGCGCGCTAGAAATTGAGATGGTGGGTGGCATGGCGTGGCATGGCGTCGATGGGTGAAGGTGCGAGCCCCGTGGCACGTACCGCGCACATGGAGATCGACATCTCCAGCGATCTTTTGTCGCACCAAGTCGATATGCTGAAGAAGACGACCCTGACATGCCAATCCGGATTTGTGCGACAGAAATGGCTAATACGCACAGTTGCAAGATCTCACCAACGAGGCTCGTCACGTCTCTGCGGCGATGACCGCAAAGAACAGGGCAGCTGAAAAATAAAATAAAGACGGCGCTGGACCGGCGCGGTTTCTTTTTCCATGTGGGCAGGGGGCACAACTATTGGATCTGGCACCGGCGGACCGATGGGGGTGATCCTGGTCCGCCCGCGCAAGCTCGCAGATCGGGCACGCTGGCCCGATCGATGGGTGACCATCTGCGGGCGATGGGATTTCACGGGACGTGATTGACTATACAAGCTGAGCTTTGACAGCAGTCCACCTGCTGTTGGAGATGAATCTACAAAGCACGATTATCCTGGGACGAAGCGATTGAGTTGCAGCGGCACTGCGTCAGCTCGACTTGGCAACTGGACGCCACCAACGAGCAGCCGCACGGGGCCATAGGATCATGCTGCACCAAACAGGCAGAAGCAAGCATTCATCAACCGTCCCGCCTGTCCCTTGGGCCCATGCTCTCCCCGGACGACCTGCCCTAAGCAGCGTTGGTGCCTCTGACGCGACGTGGAGCGAAGCCCGAAAAGAAAAAATAAGCAACCGCTTTTGGCGGGCCTCGCCAACCTGGCCCAATCGATGGCCTCTGTCGTTTGTCATGGCTCTCCAGCCGCACGGGCCCTCGGGCAACTACGTTGACAACTGCAATGATGGCAGAGCGTTGGCATGAACGGCTGCATCGTGTAACCCCGCGCACGCTTCTTTTCCTTTTGTTAGCGCCAAGAAGGTGCGTGCTCAAGCTCGAAAGGGAGCCCAAGGAAGTGCTCGCCGGAGGGGCTTGCGCCGGCTATTGTTCCAGCATTAGAGACACGAGACACACCGAGGACCAAGTCGGCATCAGAAACAACATCAACGTCAACAGCAAGACAAAATGCTGTCTCTCAAGGATGCGAGGCACATGTGCATCTCAAGCAGAGCACGTGTCTCCCATTGCAACACGACTCGACTGAACTAGTACAAAACACCAATTCTTTGCGCCTCTGTGCTGCTCATCCAGTTACATCCACCATCCCGCCCTCCTGATCGTTCTGTCGGCCGCCCTCCTGATCGTTCTGTCGGCCGCCCTCCGTTTACATTGGCAACGTACGCCACCATACCCACCCAACCGAGCGGTTGCTGGCTCTTGTTGGCTCGGCATACATTCCGACCCTGTGCGATTGGCTTGCCCGCGGCATGGGGTTATGACGTGCCTGGCTGGCGCCCTACTCAGGCACTGGCCTAATGCGAGCCGCTTGCCTCTAGCATGTCGATGTGAGTTTGGACGGCGCCTCGCACGGTTCCCACCCGCGCACGTTATGTGAGTGCCCCCCCTCCATGTTCCCCAGGCCCCGTGCTTTTTTAGAATCGACTTCCTATGGAAGTGTGTGTACCTCGGTCGCTACCTATGAGTTCTTTGCGAGACTATAATTGAGCAGCAAGTCGCCCTGATCCCTCCGCTTTTTTGTCTCGTTTGTCTTCAGGACTGTCGACTATCACCACACTCTCTTGACGCATCATAATTTACTTGCTACTCGTACGGCTCGGTGTTAGACACTATGGGTAGACTGTTCCCACTCACTTATACACGTCCCAAACATGTGGATTCACTGAAGAGCCGAGACTCGCTCACGGATGCCAAGAGCGAGGGATCCGTCCGGTCTGGAAGGTCCGGCTGCTCGGCTGGTATTCCAGACTCGCTGGCCTTTGACAATATCATGAATGGTGGAACCTGTCCGGTGAGACTCATCCTTTCGCCATGGCGATTTCCGCACGCATGGCAAGCTGATTGAGTGGCGAATACAGCCCATGACCGTTCGTGACTTCATGAACTACCTGGTATATATCGAGCACTCGGCCGAGAACTTGCAATTCTGGCTCTGGTACAAAGACTACGTCAAGCGTTTCAACTCTGCCGATACAACAGACCTCTCCCTTGCTCCGGAATGGACCCAAGCCATGGAGGACGATGCCATTGCCAAAATTCGGAAAGACCAAGCTGAGAAGCTGCGGCGCGAGCCTCGAGCCGCCGACATCTTCAAGGGCACCGACTTTGAGAAGCACTTCCCCGTCCCCGAGACCAGCGGCGCAAACCCCTTCAATACGCCACCGCGCACTCCTCGCAGCGCTGCAGGCAACCGGGACTCGCTTCAGACGGATCCGCACAGCATGAATGCGCAGAGCACAGATCCGCATAGCACGCCTTCGCTCGCCGCTTCCAGTTATAAATCTCAGGCGGCCGACGCCTTTACGTCAGCTGGCGTGAGGCAGCCTTGTAAGCCCGCATCTGCTCCGAGGCCCGTGTCATGGTAGGCTAATAAACCACAGTCACTGTCCAGCCTTTCCGTGAGGAGACTAATCGTGTCATCGCGAATTACATCATGGACGGAGCTCCTCGGCAACTCAACCTTTCATCCTGGGAGCAAAAGGCTGCCGTTCATGCCCTCTCTCACACGACGCACCCTAGTGCCCTCCGGGCGCTGTTCAAGACTGTCGATGCGTCTCTCCGCCGTCAGGCTCATCCCAACTTTGTGCGCTGGTCTGTTTGCAACGGCAACCCGGCCCGCGTCTTCTTTGCTCGCGCTCTCGGCGTTGTTCTCATTATCGCAGGCTTCGCCATAGCCATCTTGCTCACGCTGAGCAGTCTCGGACGCGGCTACCGTGCGCTGGCCGCCGTTGCCTTTGTGTTGGGCATCAGCACGCTGGTAGCGGCGCACAAAGGCATGTGCGTCGTCTTGCACGGACTGCACCACCGCCACATTCGGCCATGGGAGCTCTTCGTGCAGGACGACGGCGAGGATCTGGGCAAGCGCAGCTTCGAGTCGTTGGGGTCTGACAACAGCTACGAGGATGAGCCCTGGGTTGTCAAGTATGAGAAGCGCAACGTGGTTCGCAAGGTCTTTGACCGCGAGGTATGGATCCAGGAGCCTGCGCTACGACAGATTCAGGACACCATCTTTGTTCAGGCCATACTTGCCTCGTTGCTGCTCGGAGGTGTCCTGACGGCCATTTTTGTCGCCGTCCCTGGCGGCCATTTCTATTGATTTTACGCAATGGCCGATGGTTGATGATATGGCGTTGCCTTGGAGTTTCAGTAAGTTTGTGAGATATCGCTTGCTTCCCTCTTCAGGGAAGATTGTTATGGGTATTGTGAAGGGACGGCAGAAGTATAAGCTCGCTCGTCCCTGGTGCTGAAGGTCGTTTGGGTTATTTTATTACATTGTATTGGTTGAAATTCAAGGCCAAGAGTTGATCCTCAGGTTGGCTGCTGTTGGTGTCCAGGGTAGCACTCAAGCGTTTAAACGATTCATGCAGTCCGTACCGTGGAGTACATAATCCCGCTTTCGATAGAGTACATGCACATGAGACCGAACAGGCAGCATGACAAGCGAGGTTCAAGGTCCACTCCGCAAGTAGCCGGAGACATGGAAGTCGTCGTGTGGTGTGACGGCAGCATCGCCGACGATCCGTTAGCCTCGGTCAAAAGGGGGCGGGGGGGCGGTTATCGATAAGCTCAACAGATGCCGATTCACCCACCTTGTGAGCTGCGCCCCTCCAAGCTCGCGGCTAATCTCACTCATCGTCGTCATCTACCCCCTACAGCCGCAACGGCGTTGTCGACGAAACACAATTGCCTCGCAGGCTCGATGCGCCGCCGCAGCCCGCGTCGAACGGACTGCGCATCAGCATGACCCCCGCCGTTGGGCACCACGAGCAGGCCGCCGCGGACGAGCGGCGGGCCCAGGGCCGTGGCGACGAGCACTCACAGCTGCAGCAGAGGCCGAGGACCGTGACTTCGACCGAGGAGATTGACAACACGATAACGCGGCCCGGCAGCGTTCGCATCAACGTCCAGGGCGCCTTTATCGTGGATCCGGACACGAGCACGCCGGCGCCGGCGAGCCAGCAGGGCAATGGGAGTGGCAGTCCGACGCACCACGAGACGAGCGACATTCGGCTGCCGAACCACACGGCCGTGGTGAGCCATATCGCCGTCGACGTACGCGCTCTGTTTCCTGCAAGGCGGATTGGGTCCCAGCTGACAGTGGCCCTTGCAGATTGGCGGCTCGCTCATCAAGCTCGTCTACTTCTCGCGCGAAGCGCACTCGATGGAGTCTGGCGGCCGCCTTAATTTCCAGAGCTTCGAGACAGACCGCGTAGACGACTGCGTCGAGCTCATGAAGAACCTTCGCGACAAGCAGCTAGAGCTCAATGGCTCGCAGCCGAGCGAGCTGTGCGTCATGGCGACGGGCGGCGGGGCGTACATGTTTTACGACAAGCTCAGAGAGGCGCTGGGCGTGGATGTGCTGAGGGAAGACGAGATGGAGTGCCTCATTATCGGTAAGAGACAGCGGCGACCTATATGTCACTGCTTGGGATACTAACAGCCGTGCGTCGTCATCAGGCCTTGACTTCTTCATCACCGAGATCCCCCGCGAGGTCTTTACGTACTCTGAGACCGATCCGATGCACTTTGTCACGCCTCGTGAGACGATATATCCGTATCTGCTCGTCAACATCGGCTCCGGCGTGTCATTCCTGAAAGTGACCGGGCCGCGGTCGTACCAACGAGTCGGCGGTACGTCGTTGGGGGGTGGTACGCTTTGGGGCTTGCTGTCGCTCCTGACTGGTGCGCGCACATTCGACGACATGTTGGACCAGGCGGAACACGGTGACAATGCCAAGGTGGACATGCTCGTCGGAGATATTTACGGCACCGACTATGGCAAGATTGGCTTGAAGAACACGGCCATTGCTTCTTCCTTTGGCAAAGTGTTTCGCATGAAGCACGGCGCACAAGCCGCCAGCGCATCCGGCAACACAACAGGCGGCGACGCGGGTCCTGCTGGCCCCGGCTTCACGGGCGGCGACATTTCCCGATCGCTGCTATACGCAATTTCAAATAACATCGGGCAGATTGCGTACCTGCAGTCACAGATCCACGACCTATCCGACATTTACTTTGGCGGAAGTTTTATCCGGGGCCACCGCCAGACCATGAACACGCTGAGCTACGCTATCAAGTTCTGGAGTAAGGGCGAGAAGCAGGCATACTTTTTGCGGCACGAAGGCTACCTTGGCGCCGTCGGCGCCTTCCTGAAGAGGCAGCCTAAGAACTGGGGACGGAGGGCCAGCCTGGAGGGGATGGATGAAATGCTGGAGATGAGAAGGAGTATGAAGGCAAAGGGGGGCCTACCGACGTGAGAGGGCCATTTGCTGCGACGGGCATCGGACTATAGAAGGTGTGTCTACCTTGTCGAGAGGCAATGACCACAGGAAACTGTTTACCACAGTTGAGACTGGCGGTGACCTTGAACGTTGGAGACGCATGCCACAGGTATATCGTGGACTTGAAAAAGAAAACACAACAAGCACTGTCGACATAGAGGAAGATGTTGGCCCAGGCGAGCGCACTGCTGCCGGGTAACTTGGAACAAGTGCCAATGATACGGCAGAGACTCCTGCTAAGCTGTTGGATATCGTACATAGATATATATCAATCTTGGGCGACCGTTCTCGCAAGTCTGATGGACGTCCATCGTGTGATCAGGGATCGTATCTAATCCTTGATTGAGCCTTGTGCTGTGCATATCGGGGTATAAAGAGGAGATTGTTTGTGGCCGTTCGATCAAATGTACATCGGCATCCTCTCACGCGCTCGACGGTATCTCTCGGTTGCCGTGCTGCCCGGATTCTGACATGTATACGCGGTGTGTGAACTGCTCCTCCGGTAAGGAGATTCAACGCCTTATCCGGCTCTTGGACTGCAGATGCCTTGCCGTGTCGGGCTGCGGATATGCGAGTATGGCAGTTGATGAGGATCGTTGAATAACTTAGACGGCGCGATGAAAGTGTAGCCCAAATAAATGATTGCTGCTGTTGGGGAAGATGTCGTCACTTCTTCGGTGATGATGCTTCGTCATGTGTCCCCTCATCCGTGGGCTTCTCGGCAGGCTTCTCCGGTGGCGTGGAATCCATCCCCAGCCTGTCCAGCAGCGACTTCATCATGTCCTCCATCTCCTTCTCGGCCGCAGGGTCCAGGTTGCCCGGCCGGCGCAGGGCCGCCTGGGTGCGCTCGCGCAGCTCAGCGACGGAGCACAGGTCAAAGCCCCACGCGATGCCGCCCGTCAGCAGGACGCCGAAGCTCATGACGTTGAGGGTTGCGAGGCCCAGCGCTGACGTCGCGAGGCCGATGCGGTCAGTGCCGTCGAAGCGCGGAGCCATGCGGTTGGAGGTGTGGAAGGGCGGTATGGTGTCGAGGCGGCGCCGGATGACGGAGCGGCGTGAGACGGCCACGGAGGCGGCCATGAAGGAGGCGCCGACGAAGAAGAGGCCAAGCTGGTGCAGCTTGCGCTTCAAGGGGGAGTATGATGAGGTGTCTGACGGGCGACTGCTCGGACGTGAGGCCGGCTCACTGGCATTGGGGGCCATGGCTGGCGCGGCGAACGACATTGGCTCCCGACAATGCAAAGCAATGGAGGCGTGAGATCTGAGTAGCAGCTTATACAAAAGCTGAGGGTCTGCTGTAGGCCAAGCCTCGTTCGACAATGGAGCCCAGGATGCAGCGTGGTGAGACTCAAGGTGAGCATGAGATGGAAAAGACTGGTGGTCCCCGGCGCTGTCAGCCAGTTGTGATTGGTGCCCTGATGGGGGTCGGCAGTGGTGGAGTCATGCTGGGGCTGGCAGGCTGGCTCCAAGCTGGACCCCGCCATGATGAATGCATTGCAAAGTTTCTGAACTTTCAAGATGGAATGATTCTAGATGTACGGTAAGATCATTGCAATTTGAAAACTGACTACTGGTTCTCGGGCTAAGCCTTTCAGTAGAAAGTCGCAACTCTGTGTGTACATTGCTTCTCATCTCCCCTCGTGACATCCCACAGCGGCCACCAGTGTCGTTCCTCCGCCACACAAGATGCCCAAACCAAGGGCACCGTCCAAACCGTCCAAACCGTCCAAGGGTCCAACGACAACCTCGCAGACTGCTCCAGCTCCCAGCCCGCCAGCCTGGCCGCAGTTCAAGCCTCCCCTGCCCGTCGTCGACCTCGCGCCAGAGCTCCATCCCGCGACGGCAAAGATCGCCCTCATCCCCTGCTTCTTCCCGCGCTCGCTGTGCCGCGACTACGTCACGTTTCTCAAGACGCTGCCGCTGCAGACGACGCCGTCGAGGCCGAAGCGTGGCGACGCGGTGCGCGTCAATGACCGCTTCCAGATTGAGGATGCGGCGTTTGCGCGGCGGCTGTGGGAGCAGACGGGCTTGAGAGAGGCGCTTCAGAGTGAGGATGTCAAGGACTTGTGGTGAGCTCCCTGGTCTAGTAGTTCTTTGTTTGATGGTGGAGACTCACGCCGTTGTTTCTAGGGGCGGCGAGCCTATTGGGTTGAACCCAAACATCAGGGTATATCGCTACTCTAAGGGTCAATACTTTGACTGTCATTGTAAGTCGAATGGTGCTCTCATGCTCTGCCGACCGCCCGCTTACGCAAATCTCGGCGCAGACGATGATCACAACAACCTCACTCTCCCCACTGAGCCGCCCACGTCTGCCCGCACGACGTGGACCCTGCTGCTATATCTCACGTCGGCGGCAGAGGGCTGCGTTGGCGGCGAGACAGTCTTCTACCCTCACGACCGCCCGTCCAGGGCTGAAGAGATTGCCGTGCCTTTGGAAACAGGGATGCTGCTTCTACACAAGCATGGGGATGATTGTCTACTGGTAAGTCCATGTGCCGTCGTTGCGACTATCTGTGCGCTGTGGCTGATTCACCATCCCGCCGGATAGCACGAGGGGCGTGAAGTGACGGCAGGGGAGAAATGGGTATTGCGGACAGACATCTGCATAAGGAGGTGAACGGATCATTTGCTTAAAATATTCAGTGCCACAGCATATGGGCGTTGAACACCTCATGTTGGAAGATGCGGTACTCAATCTTCTACCCTACACCAACCATCACAACCGCATCTGTCATTTGACCACTCAGGAACGGGCTCAGTGAAATACTCTAAAATACCGGATCTTGCCAAGTTTGTCACCTTGCCATCAAAATCACGTCCTTGACCTGCAACAGTGGATACTTGCCTGCGTCGGTGGATGGATTTGAACTCGCCAAGGTGACACGGCGCAGGCTCGGTCAAGGAGTACAAGGGTATATGACGCAAAAGTGTCAACAGCTGTCCGCACAAGTCGTAAGTAATTATTGCCAAGATGGGACGACCTTGGTGCCCGAGGCGGACACGAGACGGAAGAGCGTCATTGTGGGTAGTACCAGCCTACTCTATGGAGGCGTCGAATAGTTCCAATGCCGAGCGGCAGCGCCCCCAAAACAGAACACGTCCAAGTGGAGAGCCGGAAGTGTTCTCGTAGGTGTCGTGGGGGCAGAGGCCTAGTGCGACCCCCTGTGGACTCTCATTAAGCAGCCGACAGGCCCCCTCGTCGAGGGAAGACCCTGAAACACTGGCCAATCAGGCGCTGTCGCGGTAGCCAACTTGATACAGGGCTGCGGCCTCGACCCCCTTGCGGAAGATTGGGCCGCCTCCCAGATGGCTGCAAGGGACCGGACCCGGGGTGGTAGCACGGCTCCGGCTCGGCGCAGATGGTCTGCACGACTTTGAGTGAGGGAGCCCATTCTCTGACAAGCGATGATGATGGCAAGGCCGAATGAGGTCTTCAAGGGGCGGCCTCACTGGTGAATTGAGGTCTACCTATCAGGGAACCTGGCCTCGGCTTGATTCCGGATCCCTTGGCAGTGGAAACTGGGCCCTGGGTGGAGGAGGCATGGTCATGATGCCGTAGGACTCTCGGTAGGGTGGCTTATTGGAATATGTACGAGGAGGTGCTGCGCCATCGTGGACAGGCGCTCATCCTGCGTTACGGTTGACAGGGTCGGCCGTCACCTCCTTAGTCCAACCCTAACGACTTATCCGGATGAACGTCATGGACAAAGGCACCCGGAAACACGAACGAGGGCGCGCCTCTCTCTCAGCAGGAGATGGCGTCAAAGGCTAGGGAGACCGACGGAATACCAACACCACTCATCAATTCTTTGGGCGCCGTCGGAAAGCATCGGGGCGAGGCGGCGACTTGCTGGGGTTGTCCGTGCAGCTCGCGTATCAAGTTCGGGTGCCTTGCAGATGGCTGCAGTGGTAGCTCCTGGCGAGAGGTCAGCCTTCCTTTGGTCCCTAGCATCCGGGGTAATGAAGAGGGAGATGTGAAGAGCGAAGAGTGCCGCAGCCGCCACGAGAGCTGGTTTCTTTAGCCGGCCCTCCGTAGGAGAGCTCCCTAGGAGCAGCCCAAGGCGCTCTGCTCGAAAGAACGACGTAGGCGCAAGCGTATTCTCGGATAGTAATACATGATAATATAACCATTTCCGGTATCCATGCATTGTAACATGCCGAAGGAGCTGCTGCATGGCTGTGAATTGTGGAGGCACTCCTGGAGGGCCTAGCCGAGCCTAGGTAGGTAGCCAGCGCGGCGGGCCCAGTGGCATCGGGCTCAGACGGTAAACCTTGGACGGTGGAAACGCCCCTCGTCACAATGGAACCCCAACAGTCAGTCGTATGGGACTGGACATTGCCCACAGGCGCTTGCGGCTCTGGACACAATGGCCGGTCTCAAGCCTCTATCGACTATTTACCTTGCCACCTACTACCTTGTGTTGTCACTCATCCCTTTACCCCCTCCCCTTGGCTGGCTGCTGGGTTGAAAAGGACCGCTGTGAATACAGCCGGCGACTTATTGTCCACGACCGGCAGGGGTTGCTGCTACTGCAGGTTCCCGCGCGCCAACACCGCCGCCAGTGGCTCTTCGCCTCAGCGCTTCCCCAATCATTGACCCGACCCCACCACTGGTCACGATTCACGGCAAGCCAACTCCTGATCTGCGCCCTCGCCCACCCACCACCACAATTCACTCCTGTCCCCTCCGTCCGAGACACAGCATCCCGTGAGACGTCCACGCGCGCTTCCACGATCCGAACGGCTGAGGCTACGGTGCTTCTTGCTTGGCCCGGGCTATTCCTGCTTCATCGACGTCGAAGCCGTCCCGCGCCGCCTTCGCGCCCTCGCCTCGGTCGTTGAAACCGTCGATCAGCGCTCAACGGAAACGTCGTCGTCGTCTCCAAAACACCAACAGCGTACCGTGGTACTGACGACACTCGGAAGACCCCTACCGATGCGCCACTCGTTGCCCCCGTAGTGCGCGACCCAACGACGACGATAGCCTCTCTTCCTCTTCTAGTCTGCCAGCTGGACTCGAGATGTCCTTCTCGCTACTCGTCTGTGTCAACTGTGAAATCATTGGTAAAGAGGCCCAGATAACGTCGCCGCCCAACGACTTGCAGTGATGGCCTACGAAGGATCATACGGCGGCGGCGGCGATTACCAGCGCGAGTATGCTGGTCCAGGAGCGCCACGGCCTGCCCATCGCGCATACAACGACAGACCTCCTCCAACAAGGCACTATGGCGCGCAGCAGCCATATGACGACTACCACAACGGAAACGGTTACAATGATCAAGGCGGAGGCTATGGACAGGATCACGGGCCGCAGTATCAGGGTTACGACCAAGCGCAACGCCAACCAGTACCCCAGGACTATCCCGGGTCGGGTCCTAGAAGGGATGGCCGCCCAATGCCTCCAGGTGGTCGAGGAGGTCCAATAGCCCGACCCGCCACTGCAGACGGGCACCGCGGCGGCCCATATCCGCCTAGAGGAAGGGGCATGGGGCCGGGACCAGGACCAGGACCAGGACGAGGCCCTGGAGGGCTTGGTAGGGGCGGACGACCTCCTGGTCCATATGCTACGAGCTCAGACCCTTGTGAGGATTTCTCAACCCACATGTACATTCAGAATATTGCTGACTCGATACGTTTGCAGCAGCTGGCCGCCGACCACCGATGAACCCCGGACCATCCAGCCGTCGCGAACCTGTCTACGGCATGGAGCAAGACCTCAGCGGCCAGATGTCAGACATGTCGCTCAACGTCCAACGATCAAGAGGACACCAGGAGGGCAGGACGAGCACTGAGAGCTACTCTGGACAAGGAGGCTACCCCAGACGTCCTGCTGATGGCGGCAGAGGACCTCCGCCGATGGAGTCTTCACCTTACGGCTACGGCGAGACGAGACCAGGTCCGTCCCCTGAGCAGGCTCATGGAGGCTATGGAGGCTACAACGACGACCCCTACGACGATTACTACTCTGCTCCCAGCGGAGCTCCAAGAGACAACTTTGGCCCCCCGGGCCGGAGCATGACGATGCCCGTGAACGACTTGGCGAGACAAAACATGCCACCGCCGCAACGAATGGGTTCGATGCCGCATACTGGCCCCGCTGGCCGGCGCATACCGCAGAGGCCCTCGACTACCACCGGGACTCGGCCCCCGCCTCAGAGAACGTATCCTCCCAACCTCGAAGGGCCTCTGCAAGGTCCGTACGGCGCGGCTTATAGCGACAGCCGGGGATACGGACACGAGCCGGCGCCCCCAGCGGATGACGGTTACAACTCTTATTACGACAATTCACGGATGAGCAACCCAGAGTACGATGCACAGGCGCAGCCGGATCGCTCCAGCTTCCCAGAATTTGACCCTGTGGCGCCTCAACGAAGGGGAGGGTCGTTTGACCAAAGCATGCGGCCGGGGCCCGAGCAGCCGCACCGAGGCGCTCACCAGACGCCGAGGCTGTACCACGCCAAGTCGGAGGCCAACGTCCGCGAACCGCAGGCAGCTGTCTTTGAGATGGCTGGCGATATACCTTCGGTTCCCCTCATGCCGCAGATGAAGCCGTATCAACCAGAGTTCGCCGACGAATATGGTAGCTCTGGTGGCTATCAACCAATGCCGCCGCCTCCTCGTGGCCCCAGTGCACCACCAGGTTCAAGAAATGGACCGCCAGCTGGCAGCCTTCCAGGGAGCGACGGGCTATCAAGAACAGCCACGGGCTTGTCGCAACGCTCTGCTGACTCGTTACCTTCTCATCCCGCACCAGTTCGACCAGGGCTGATGGCGAATTCCTTGGTGAGCTTGAGTGACAGGCCACCCCCCGTGCGGAACTACGGCGGCGTGTCACAGACTCCGCCGATACAAACCCCGTCTCCCCAACAGCAGCTGCAGCCGCAGGGGCAGCAGCAGTACATGGCCCCTCGACCCGGCCAGCAAGTTCCGGAAGTAGCCCCAATCGAAGAACCGGTGACGCCACAAGAGCTCGAAAGGCTGCGAATGGTCATCAAGAACAACGCCAATGACCAGGCCTCGGCCTTGAGACTGGCGAAAAAGCTGATAGAGGCAGCCGATGTCCTTGCACCGAGGCTCCCTGATCCGAAACAGCGCACAAGAGCCCGCGAGCGCTACCTGATGGATGCCCACAAAATCCTCAAGAAGTTGTCGAACGCTCAGAACCAGGACGCCATGTTCATCATGGCCGATAGTTACGGCAAAGGTCTCTTTGGCAACGAGCCCGACAATAAGGAGGCATTCACACTATACCAGTCGGCGGCAAAGCTCAACCATGCCGCGGCAGCCTACAGAACGGCCGTATGCTGCGAGATTGGGCACGAGGAAGGCGGCGGCACCCGCAAGGATCCGCTCAAGGCTATGCAGTGGTACAAGCGGGCGGCAACCCTCGGCGACCCGCCTGCGATGTACAAGGTGGGCATGATTCTGCTCAAGGGTCTGCTGGGCCAAGCCAGGAATCCGAGGGAAGCGGTTGGATGGCTGAGGCGGGCGGCCGAGAGGGCAGACGCGGAGAACCCCCATGCCTTGCACGAGCTCGGGCTGTTGTACGAGTCGGCACAACCAAACGATGCAATCATCCGAGATGAAGCATACGCTTTGAGCCTGTTCCAACAAGCTGCAGAGCTTGGGTACAAATTTTCGCAGTTTCGGCTGGGCTGTGTCTTTGAATACGGGTTGATGGGCTGCCCGATCGACCCGAGGCAGTCCATTTTCTGGTACTCAAAGGCGGCGACACAAGAGGAGCATCAATCGGAGCTGGCGCTAAGCGGGTGGTATCTGACAGGAAGCGAGGGCGTACTGGGGCAGAGTGACACGGAGGCATACCTGTGGGCCAGGAAGGCGGCGGTTGCTGGCCTATCCAAGGCAGAGTATGCGATGGGCTACTTTACCGAGGTTGGCATCGGCGTCCCGGCGAACTTGGAGGATGCCAAACGGTGGTACTGGAGAGCTGCGGGTAAGTCCAAGTCAGTACCGCGATGGAAGCGTCGAAACTGTCTGACATCATCATAGCTCAAGACTTTCCCAAGGCGCGGGACAGGCTTGAAGATCTGAAGAGGGCTGGCAAGAACGGCTCCCCGCGACAACGGGAACGAATCTCACGGAGTCGCATCGAGAAGCAGCAGGAAGGAGAGTGCAGCGTCATGTAAGGCGACGAGACCCGGGAAGACTGGTAGATGGACGAGAGAGGGGTACTTGGCCGGGACAAAAGCTTCGGCTGCATGGTGAGGAGATGCCGTGTAAGAAGAGGCCGGCCTGTACAAATACTGTAGCTGAGGAACCTGCTAGATGAGATATGGCATGGCAGAGCTGGCGTTTGACGATACAGCGTATCCGTTTCCATAATCAACTCATTCAATCGATAATACGCCTCGAGGATGGATGGCCTTGGTCACTTGCAAGCTGCGCAACCATGTCCTGCCATTTGCTACCCTTGTCTCGCTAACTTACACGATGTAATTCTTCCTACCTTGTGCGGTTTGACACCACGACACTCATTAAGCTACGATGCCTACCGAATTTGCTTGGGCAGGCACTCATTCATTGTCTCATTGCAGAGTTGTTGCTCTCGGCTTCTTGTGTGTTCGTTCGCCCCAACAGACCGGGCTGCGATGGCTCTTCTTGTGATAGCTCTAGCCAGACCTTAGGATCAATGGGAGCCTCCGTGTTACCATACTCATCCTTGTAGCACTGGAGGTTCTTGTGGCACTCCTTCTGCAATCTGACCAGCTTATTCCAAGCCGTCTTTCGTCGCTTCAATGTTTCCAGTTTCTCAGTCCTGTCAGTCCCCGCGAGAGGACGCTTGGAAAAAATGGCTTCTGGTAAACTCCTGACGGAGCATCTGTGCCGAGGGTGGCTGCCGTGAGGTGGACCACTGAGCTCTCTTCAACGAGCTTTTTGCATCGTTCAGCAGCGAGTCTCTCGATTTGCTTGCGCTCAGCCTGTAACATTTGCTGTTTATTCTCCTTCTCCTTCACCCTCTCTGCTGCCCTGTCGCGGGCTTCTTTTTTCGGTGTCCAGAAGTCTGGATCATCATGTTCGTCATGGCGGTCAAAGTAGTTGTCGATTACTGCCTGAACAGTTTCTTGCAACAAGGGGATATCGGTGCGCAAGTCGCTGGGTGTAACGACAGGAATGTGGATGAGATCTCGAGCCAATATATCTTTGAGGTCACGCCATTGCTTTTGCTCAACGAGACGCTCGATCGACGCGTGCACGACGCTATTGCGGTCGGCGCACATAGCGATGCTTCGCCGGACGCGGTCAAAATTGAGACCCATGGTGTTGCATGCGTTGAACGTCGCCAATGTAGTCCTGACTCCTTCGGCTGTGATGTCTGGATTTCGTAACTGCCATTGGCGCCACGAGGTGTGTTCCTTGTTGATGTCGCTATTGATGTCGGTCCAGTAACGATCCCAGCCGTTAAGCTGCTCAAAGAACTTAGTCTTTTCCGTTCTAGCTGCGACCTTTAGCTCGTCACAAACGTGAGCCAGGTAATCGCCATATCGAGCCGCGAACTCGTAACGTCGTAGCTGAGCAAATCATTCGACCATGTTTAGGTCACCGGTTTTCAATGGACGACGTAGGAAGCCTTCTGCATAGATGTCCCTCTCAAAGACGAGAACGCTAGAAAGCAGTACTTCTCTCTCCTCGTTGTCGTCATAATCTTTCTCGAGAACCGCCTTGATGGTCGCCTTATAGAGTGTGAGGCAGTGGTGGGTAATAGGCGACACCTTTCTTGTCTTGTTGCGGAGAGAGTGATCTGCGAATCGAAGTCCCGCTCGCAGACGTTCCTCCGAGTAAGCGGATATGTCCTCAGGTAGCTCAGGAACTGTAGGATTGTCGATGACCTCCTCCTGGTAGGTTTCACTAAGGATAGACTTTGTCGACGCCTGAGCTCGCTTGATGAACTTTGAAAGGCTCATGATGATCAAATACTGAGGTGAAATGGTTGAGATTGGGTGCAGACAAACGGGTGCAGACGGACGAGTGCAGACTGACGAGTGCAGACTGACGAGTGCAGACAAACCGGTGCAGACTGACGAGTGCAGACAAACCGGTGCAGACTGACGAGTGCAGACAAACGGGTGTAGAATGATAGGTGCAGAATGATGAATGCAGAATGATGGGTGCCGTGAGAAAGAACAGAAGGTTCTCGTGGTGCCGGTAAAAGCAGCATGGATGAAATGCTGCCAGTGCAGATTGGTTGAAGTGTAGAACGATGGCTGCGTGATTGAGGGATGCGAGGAGAAAGAGAAAGAACTGAAGTGTCTGCCGGTGAAGCGTCGCTAGAAGTAGCTCTCCGATGTATACGCACGTGATGGGAGGAGCCTCGCAGCTTGCCGAATGTTCTTAGAGTTACCTTAGCGCTATGAGAGTGTCTTGGAACCTCAAGGCTTCGAACTCCATTCTGTGGGCCGCTATAGGGCCATCCCGGATCGCTGCTAGCATTTCCGAGCCAGGCTCCCTGGATGGCTGTCCGGATGGCGGCCCCGATATCTGCTGGCATGTCCGAGCCAGGCGGCCCGGTTGACTTGCTTCGAGACGACACACCCTCCATCTCGCCTTCGTACTTCTTTGGAGAAGGTGGAGGTTCTTGACGCGGCTTCTATTGACATGAGTCGGGTGTACACAATTTCATTGCTCGCCTTCACGGGACATTAGCCAGCGTGGTCCCGGTGGAGGGTCTGAGGGGAGCATACCTGGACGATGCTATCGGCCACGACGAAGTAATTACCGGGCGAAAGGGGTTGCGCGTCTCTCGGTACCTCCTCGCCACTGTCATTCTGTAGAAAGAATGGAGTTGAGGTATTAGAATTATCTCAACTATCGCGTAGAAGCTAGCGTTGGTTATGCCACGGTGGCCGCGAGACCGCCCAGCAAGACGTTTAAGTCCCGAAGGTCGTAGATGAAAACGTTATGCAGCACTGATCGTGCATTCTGGGCAGGCATGGTGAGGTGTGCGAAATTAAGAAACGTGTCGGAGAGAGATTTGCAAAAGAAAACAAAGCCGGAGGATGAAGGATGCGCGTTGCGGAGTGAAGTGAACAGAGTCTCTCACGCGGGCAATAATGCAGGTGCGGTAGCGAAACCCAAAGATCCTGCTGGCACTACCTGGGTCGGTAGAGCAGGTGGGGTAAAGCAAGGGCGGTACGCACTCTTGGTGGATGTTAGGGGCGAGTTGTTTTGGTAACCACGCCAAAGTATCGGCCTTGGTAGGTTGCCGCCCGGAAGCTGCTGCTGCTGCTGCTGCTCGTGATGGGCGTGGTGCTGCTCGAGCTGCTTTTCGTGATGATCGTGCTGCTGGAGGAGGAGGTTCTGGAGCTGCTCGTGCTGCTGGAGGAGGAGGAGCAGGATATTCTTTTCCTGATGCTGGAGATTCTTTTCCTGATGCTCGCGGTTCTGCTGCAGCTGCTCTTTGTGATCGTCGCGGATCTGCTGCAGCTGCTCTTTGTGATCGTCGCGGATCTGCTGCAGCTGCTCTTTGTGAT
>JALHBY010000176.1:6363-27412 GCA_024340155.1 Tolypocladium pustulatum | reverse complement strand
TTTCGTTGGCTCTACGACATCTACCCCCTACCTTCAAGAGTGGGTCAGGCATTTGTATGAGTGTCCCCTACGGAATCTTCTACAGATATCGTCGATGCAGTGATAGAGTGGGTCAGGCATTTGTATGAGTGTCCCCTACGGAATCTTCTACAGATATCGTCGATGCAGTGATAGGCATTTGTATGAGTGTCCCCTACGGAATCTTCTACAGATATCGTCGATGCAGTGATAGGTTACTATATCTTATAGTATATACCTATTTACTTATATTCGAGATATTAATTATAAAAGAAGAAGTTTATTATACAATAAAGCCAGGTGTCACGGTTCTGGCTGCCAAACACGGCGTCTTTCGACGCCGCCTTTGGTGGCCTCAACCGGTGGGGCGCTTTCCCAACCACCACCCCCCCCCCCCTTTCCTTTCCCTCTCCGTCCCACAGGCGCTGAGTCCGACGCCCGCCGCAGTGTGCCAGCCATTAGCCCCTCCCCTCCCCACCCGCCACTCAGGGAGGCGGCTCCGGCAGGCTCCTGCCAGTGCGGCACCAACCAACTAGAATGCCCCTGTTCCTTCGGTTGGGTCAACTGCCCAGACACGCTTTCCCACCAGCAATCACTGGAGCCTCGAGAAGCGCATATAATAGAAGAGACCAGCGCGCGTCGACTTCACCTGCCAACTTGTCATTATTCTTCCTTCGCAAGCCTACTGCTACAGTCTTCTTTCGTTTTACGCGCATTCCACAGGCAGTTGGCTTAGCACACACCCTTTTTCCTTGTCCTCTACGACGTTGACTTGACATGGCGGTCCATCATGAAATTCAGGCAGCGTTACAGAACGCTGCGAGGAGGCGACATAGAGCCACTCTGCTTCGGAAGGAAGCACAGAGCAGCCACCTGGGCGCTCGAGGCTATCACGACCTGCGCAAGGAATTGAACGATACAGAATTTCTACCACCGATAGATGCAGATACAACGAAAGCCAACATTTACTACATTAGAAGACGTTTCGCGAGGTAAGCTCTGTTTGATGCCCGGCAGCAGACGTTCAATTGCTGATGAGAGACATTGCAAAGGTTCTGCCACGCGAAAAAGCACGGCTGCTGGAAGAGAGCTATCAAGCGCAGCTATTGTGACAAGGGACTGATCATGACGTTTTTGTTATGGATATGTGAAACGTATCTCCAGCCAAGGCGCCGGCCCGCCAAAAAGAAGACCATCAACCAATATTGGCGAGATTTCAAGATGCTCTACCGCCGGTGTAACAAAGGTCGGGTTGTGAATGCCAACGACTGCCAGGAGATCAGAAAGGTCTGAGTGTGTGCATCGTGTGTTCTCAGTGCCGAGCTAACTTTCCTAGTACGTCGACGGTACCTTGAAGGAGGAGTTTCACCTGGATGATCAGCCGAAGAACAAGCCCGTCATGGGCGTTGATGACCTCCTGCTTGGCCTGACGCATCACTGGTCCCGCGACAGGAGCGTTTTTCCCACCGAGGACGACCGTCTCGACCTCTCTACGATCATGCTATTCCAGGCTTACACGGCTTGCAGGCCGGCCGAACTCGTCGACGGGACGAAATCCAGGGCCGGCAGGGATCCTATGCTTGACGACCCGGAAGTCAAGGATGCTGTTCCCGCCAAGCTCCATCCGCCGATGGAAACAGTCAAGGGCAAGTCGGGCACGAGAACTCTCCGTCAAAGGCTGGCGCCAGCCAAGCTTGCCGAGCGACGAGGCGAAGAAAACGATTCCGATCCTGATACAGGATCCCAATCAGCGGATGATTCTGACTCAGGTGGTACCAGCGGTGATACAAGCGATACCGATTACAGCGACGATGATCTCGGAGATGCCGTGGCTCACGAGCAAACAAAGCCTGAGCCCGCTCCTGGCCTATGTGAGCCCAGCCAATATGACGAGCCCGTTCGCAAGCACAAGGCTTTGTGTTACGAGGACATCGTTCTGTGGATTGTGAAGGATCCAAAAAAGGCAGGGAGAGACGTCCTAGCAATGGAGGTCCTCTTCCGACACCACAAAGGGGCAGATAAGAAACCCAAACCGTTTGTTGCCTCGTTCAAAACATCGAATGTTCCGGAGATATTTGCTAACAAGGTGAAAGCACTATCTTCTTGTTCCGCGAGAACCCGCTGCCCATATTATGTCCGATAGCGCATATCCTGGCGCGAGCCCTTCGGGACGATGCAGTCGATGTAGATGGCTATCGACACGCCTCACCGTTCTTTACTTCCAACATACACAAGCCAGCAGCGAAGGTCTACTGGAAGGCATCCAAACTCAAGGTACCACTCTTCCGCCGGTCTGTGCGGACGGCTGCAGGATGGATCAAGTCAGACAAAGATCCCATGAAGTATTCCGCATACGCTTTCTACCTTGAAAGGATCGGATCGGACTTGGGTTCGGAAGAGAAGTGGACGTCTTACTGCCTGCGGCGCGGTAATGCGAATGCCCTGCTCGCGGTCGCGCCCAATCCTGTCGTGGACCAGGTCATGAGACACGACCCATTGACTGGCTGTCTAGCGAATGCATACCTGAACAATCGGGTTGGGTTCAACACGCAAGATGCTTTCCTGGAGAGGGACCCATCCGCCGACGGACTGACGCGAGCTTTCACCCACATGAGTATCCGTTGCAACCCGGAGGTTCCCAAAGAAATTCCAAAGTCCGAATTGGACAGCCTTGAAGCAGATCCAGATGTCGTTGAACTCACGACCCAGGTCAAACGTATGGCCATCCAGATTCGACAGGAGTACGGCTTCATAAAAAATGCACCGAAGGAGATCAAGCAGGAGTACGAGCGACTGCGTCGGGACCTCAAGAGTGCTGAAAAGGCTTTTCGAGATGATATGACAAAAGTGTTTCAGAACGAATATCGTCGTCGTATGCATAAGGCAGAACTAGAAAGGCAGTTCAGTGGAGTGGCAATTGAAGAGCACACTGAGCCGTCAATCCAGCATGCACTCGAGGAACGGACTCAACTTCAAGCTCTCCTGTGCGACTTCGACACAAACATGAGTCTCAAAGATATCACAGATCGGAAAGTCCGAGCCGTCGATCTCATGGTCTGTCTTGCGTCGCGTCGCGAAGTGCGTAAGCCTTGCCCTCCACCACCAGCACCGCCCTGTGAGAGCGGTGGCAATCATACCAGCTCTCCCGAACCAGAGCCGTCGCCAAAAATGGAGGAGATCCCCTTGGTATTGGGAAAGACACAATGCATCTACTGTATTGGAGACGAGCAACTGCCGTACGCCGTTCGTATGCGAGCCTTCAACAGGGTGTCGCACATGATGGACCACGTCGAGAATGTGCATCTTCGGCATGAGCCGTCCCGCGCCCGATTCGTATGTCGACATCCGCAGTGCAAGCATTTAGGAGACTTCTTGACCAGCTTGGACCACTTCAAGAACCATGTACAGACGGTGCATGGCGTGAAGCTTCGAAAATGACCGGCCAGACATGCCACACGAGCGAGCGCATAGCCACCGCGAAGTACACTGGTACCTTCGAAAGTGAAAGCTCAAGTTATCGGTTGGGCAAGGAGAGTCCATTGTTCGTTCGAGATGTCCTAGACGAAATGGCGCTCTGCAATACAGTATAATAGTTGAAGTGGTACGCCGCGAAGTCTTCTTGTGAAAACCCCAGGGCGCAACATGTAGCGCAGGCATCGAGTGGTTTGCTTTGCTGACATGAACTGTCGACGTGGGTGAATGCGTCACTCTTGGGGTCGCTGCTCCAAGAACCGACGGGGACCCGGTAAGTGCGCTCGACTACGCCGGTGAAGCCGGGCTCGGAGACGAGCTTGCGCATGATCCCGTTGGGTTTATTGTGCTCGCCGCCCTCCCAGTGTAGGTGGATGATGTCAAAGTCCTGACGACGCTGGGAGGCAGAAGCGAGAGTGCCTGAGGAGAACGCCCTGCCCGCCCTGCGCCATGCGTGCCCTGGTTGTCAGGCAACCCCACACTGCCGGGCCTGCCCATTTGGCAGAGAAATTGGTCCAGGAGCGTCGGTGCATGGGTTGACCACAACTCTGGTAGGGCGGGTTGGTGGTTGGTATGGCAAGGGAACGAGAGCTCGTCTCGGCAGTGCCGACCAATTTCCAGTGGGGGAGTCCCGAAAGCCACCCTGCCCTGCCCTGCCCTGCCCTGACAAGTCTCCAAGCCCTCCAAGCAAGCCAGCGACTGTTATTGCACGAAATGCAGTTAAGCGAGACATCAATGTTACAGTATTGTACATACCGTACCTATAGCAATGGTGGTGGATAGTGCCCTCCGGCAGGAAGAAAATGGCTGTATTCGTCCAAAGGGCGAACTAGAGGCCTCTGCTGTGGGGGGTCTCAATGGTCGAGTTGCTCACAACTCGTTGGCCGCCAAACTGCGTGACCCATCGACCATTCCTCGAACTAGCCACTCATGCTTGGGCCGTCATAAATGGCCGGCGGCGACGGCCTGGGCACACCAATCAGAGACTGGTTCGAGGCGACTCGAGCTTTCACGTGCGCCGCCCAGGCGCTCCCTCGTTTCGCCCTCCCTCCAGTGAATCGCCCTCATTGAAGTGTCTGGCAGTAAACTTCGTAGACGCAAAACAACACCAAACAACGCCAAACAATCACGGAGAGCGTCTCGCGCCATGCCCCGCGGCTCGATGTTGACCGCATCTGTGGTCGTCCATTTCCACAGGCATAATGAACATAGCGTGTGCCGATGGTCATTTGACAATGTCCGAACTAGCTATTCGGACGGCTTTAAGCGAGGCCTCATCGAGACTAAAAGCGGCTACGATTCTCAAGCGTCCGGCAGTTCATGCGGGAACCAGATTGGCCGAAGCCCCGCTCGCTCAGCACCATCGTACACGAAGCACCCGGTGCGCTACCAGACCGCTGTGTACGTACGGGAGATTGAAGAGCAGATGGCCTACAGTAACAATTGCGGCAGGTGATGGCTAACATTAGGTGCTATGCAGGTAGACGTTAGTTCGCGTCTCGCTCGAAACCGACTAACGTGTGCCTTACGGTCAGCCCACGCACCTAGGATGGGGTGACAGGAATTTCGGCTGGCGCATGTCGACGAATCCTCTCGCCCTTGGCTGTGACCAGCGCCACACGATAGTCGTGAGTGCGGAACGTCTGCCGCGGGTTCACCCTTGATGTTCTGCTCGAACGGGCCAGTTTGTTGCTGACTGCCTTCGTGCCTTCTCGACGGCGGAGATACTCTCGGCGGCCGAGTTACTCTCAACAGTAGAGCTTCTCTCAATGGTAAAGTTACTCTTGCCCGACAGCCGAAGGGTAGAATCTGTTCGTTCGTTCATAGTAGGATAGAAGGGGGTTGGGTACGGAGTAAGGGAAGCTGAGACTTACCCCCGGCTTGGGGAAATACGCACCATCAAAACCTTCGACCGTCCTCAGCGACGCTACTATCTGCGTTCACGCCTCTACACCATTTCTAGAGAAACGATACTTATCATGACTGACAGAAGTCAAAACGAAGGTTCCGCTTCAAGAGTTCTTGCACTCTTACTCTTGTACGAAGTACATTTGAAGTACATTTGTAGGAGCTTAACCGAGAGATTTTGTACCGTATTTCTTCACCGACGTTTGTTTAATGGAGTGAAGGGGGTGCGGGGTTGAGTTATTCAATCCTCGTATGACTGCTCACCTCCCAATGGCTGTCCTGTTTCACTCATTTGCCCAGGTCTTAGACATGCTGCTTTTTCAAGTTGCTCGAAATTGCCGCTCGGCGACACCACTAGTAAGCCCGATCCGCCGATGTTTCCTAGGAAATATAAAGGCAGTATCTTCCTGTTACGCTGCTCAAATCACATTGGGACTTTGCAATCAATTTCGAACATCGACAGTACAGTGTATGCTAAGTTTGCCATGGGAAAGATGACGAAGGCACGAAGTATCCAAGACATGGACAACCCGCAGCGTTCGCGGTACTTTCGCGTCATAGACGAGTTACGGGGCTTTGGTATCAATGAGGACCTACCGCTTCCCCAGGCAAGTCAATTATACCAGAAGCATGGCAAAGCCTCTAACAGACATTGTAGATCGTTGTTGTTGGAGATCAGTCTAGCGGAAAATCATCATTGCTGGAGGGTCTGACTAGTCTCTCCTTCCCCATTGCATCGGATCTCTGTACCCGTTTTGCTACGCAAATCGTCATGCATCGCACATCGGGTGGGGAGACTACCATCAAGATCTCCATTGTGCCCGGACCGTCGAGCTTTGACAATGAAGCTCAGAAAAGTCGACTGCTAGAGTTTGATCTGCAGATGAAGTTTGATGAACTTAAGGGGCCCAAGTTTGCCTGGATTTTGGATGAGGTATCTATCAATCATCCCATCTGACTCCTTGGACCATCACACGCCAACTGACCAATAGGCTGCCGAATACATGGGGTTACCAAACTCGGACGATCAAAACATCGAGACTTCATCAAAGCGCTTCTCGGATGATATCCTACGCTTTGAGATCTCAGGACCTGACCAGCATCATCTGAGCGTCGTTGATGTGCCGGGGCTTTTCCATAGTAACAATATGTTCTCAACTTGCCGAAGGTGCCAATCTCACTGATCTTCAGATCCCACAAAATATCAAACTCGTGAGGACCTCGATCTTATTCGAAGGCTCATCGAGTCGTATACGACGGACGCGCGTACCATCATACTGTGAGTATCATAGTAACCTTTGGAGACGCTTACTAATTTACTGCAGGGCCGTAATGGATGCTCGAAATAATCTGGCCAACCAAGAGGTCTTTCAGATGGCTCGTGCTGCCGATCCCGCCGGTATTCGAACTGTTGGCATCATCACTAAGTGCGATGCACTCCAATCCGGGGATGAGCAGAATGTGAGGTTGGCCTGTTGAAGATGTATATGAGCTTGTGTTGACAAGTTTAGGTCCTGGCAATTGCGCAAAATACCGTAGAAAAGCTCCAACATGGCTGGTTTGTAGTGCGAAACAGATCTACGAAAGAGATTCAGGAGGGTGTGACAATCGCAGAACGGCACAACAGGGAGATCGCTTTCTTCAAAGACGCTCCCTGGAACCAGCTTCCGAAGGAGAGAGTGGGTGTGAAAGCTTTGCAACCTTTCCTCGGCCAACTGCTATACGAGCACATTCGCCGCGAATTTCCGGCTCTTATCAAAGAGATCGAAGATCTGTACGCCGAAACACAGCGAAAGCTGGAGGCTCTCGGGGCGTCTCGTCAAAGTCCTTCACAGCAGCGACAGTACCTAACACGCTTGGCAAATCGCTACCAGCGTAATATAGAGGATGCGCTCCGGGGCAATTATGCATCAGAGCTCGATGTAAAGAGCAAACTGAAACTGCGGATGCATCTTCGCGATCTGGCCGACCAATTTGAGAGGGATATACGAACCAAGGGACACACGCTACCTTTCGAAACCGCCAATGGCTCAATCGATAGCGAGTACCTCGACCCAAAGATCGAACAAGAACAGCCGGATATTATGCAGTGGATCCGCGAAAGATACAGAGATGCCCGCGGCGCAGAGCTTCCCGGCACCGTCAACCCGGATCTCTTGGTCAATTTGTTCCGACAGCAAACGGCTCAGTGGCAGCCAATATCCGAAAAGTATCTCGAGCAAGCTGCCCAGTTGATCAAAGAATACTCCAATTTGGAATGCCACCGCACAGAGAGTGACGATACAGTTCGCTCTGCCCTGGAATGCACTCTTGGTACCCAGATTGAATCTTCGGAAGCGTCTGCTAGACTTCGGCTCGCAGATTTGCTGAAGGACGAGCGTGCTGGAATCTTGCAGACTGTCAACCACTACTTCGCCGAAACTCTTGAGAAAATCCGCAAAGAACGCGTTATAGCTCGCTTCGAAGCTATCGGTATCCAAGATGGTATGAGTCCTGCCCTCGATCTGGGTGGACTCACCGACGCGATGCATCTCAGCAATGAAGACCAGGCAGTTATGGACATTCACGATGTATTGAAGGCTTATTACAAGGTCGCTCTAAAAAGGTTCCAGGATTATACTATGGTTACAGTTGTGGAGAGAATGTTGAGAGATCAGGAAGGCCTCAAATTCTTCTCACCGGAACACGTTGGAGGTCTATCAGACCTTCAGCTAGCGGAGATTGCCGCCGAGAATTACACCACTTCAGCCGCGAGAACGGAGTTGGACCATCGGTGTGAGAGGTACCGACAGGCACTTCAAGTGGCCAAGAGTTTGTAATGGGTCGGTGTACTAGGCTACCTCCAGACCAGGTTTTTCCCCCTGCGGTTTCCCTGGTACGTCACGCAGATGCGTGACACGCGAATGCGGGAGGCACTTCAGTGCTCTGTTCATTGTGTTCTATTTACGCATCAGTATGGTTGATAGTTCAAAATGCTTTCTGTAGTACTTCCGGGCGCCAAAACGCCAGATATGCTGCTTTATGAGCAGCACATTGAGGTCACGCTACATCAGGGTCCAGGCTCGTCGGATGATCTCGATGTCAGGAGGATTGTTCAGCGGTGCTCCGGAGATGTGAATCGGTGTACTAAGTCACTGAACAGGGGCCCAAGAGCTTCGGAGAAAGCGTAGGCTCCTGCGTTGAAAAGATGACGCGGGTACCTCTTTCCCGTCCCAGCAGCGGAGGACACAGAAGACCGTCAGTTTGTTCTGCGGAGGAAGGCCTGTCTCAGCTGCTCTCTTACCTCACAAACCATTTCTGACGCAAGAAAGTGCCGGCCGCCGTTGTGTCCACGCCCATCGGCGGTAAAACTTTCGTGCCGCTGAAATGTTCTGCCCGTTTTATGACAGCCTCGATGGTCTCGGTGGCCGCTTTATGCTTTTTTTGGAGCAAAGTTTTGTTTGAGGGGCCTTTTTGCGACTGTCAGGCGGTCGCGATGTCGACATGGATAGCCATGGTAAAGGGTATGGTGACGCCGGCGACCAAGAGAGATGATGACGTAGCCACGAGCCATTATTAACTTCGGTAAGGAATGTAGTACCGTACAAAACTGCATAGGAGTCGTGTGCTATAGACCCATGGCTAAGATATCACTGCATTACCGTCCACAAAGCTTCGACTGTCTCAGCCTTGATTGCGCCTAGTTCCAACAGTATTTGTTCGATCCGGGCCCAGCGCTGAAGGTCGAAACCTCCAAATCGAGGTTCTTGTTGCTCAACTCGGCTGCTTCGAATAATTGGCCGGCCTAAGCCCGCTCGCTGGAGCTTATATTGTGACGTTGCAGAGCATACATGTCCTAAGCGTCTCGCCCATCAAGGCCATCCACACGCTCGACGTCGTCAACAATCTCGCAAATCTCTAGAAGGACCAGGGGCAGTTTGAGGAGGCCGAGGCCATATACGAGCGGGCGCTCAAAGGCTATGAAAGTATACCGGGCAAGATTTGCATGTTGACTTTTATTCCCTTTGTTGAATACTGTCAGGAACCTGGGGCTTCTCTACGGCCACATAGGACAGGTAACACGAGCGAGGGAGTTGTACACAGTACCTCTTAAGGGCGTCCAAATGTTCTGTGGTAATGGCAGCGGTTAGATTCAAGAGCCCGAACATCTACTAGCTGGTCTCTCCGGTTGAGTCTTCTCGTTCTCGCGTGTCTGGTACTTCGACGGGTCAGTACAACAGACCCTTGAACACGGAGATGGGCGGACTGTGAAAATAACCGTGAACAAGATTAACTCTTAAATGATGCGATCATTCCCCGAAATTTCAATGCGCAATGTTTCATCGGAAAAACGCTTCGTTGCGTTCTCGATATCTTGATCATCTGAGTCCGGTGAGCGGACACTATCTCCGGAGCCCCGAGTATAGTCAGCCATACTATCTCCTCAGCCCTAAGTAAGTCTTCAAACGTTGTTGTTTCCTAGGGAAAGATCCATTTACACCCAGGCCTAATCTTCTTAGAACATCGTCGATACCACCTGCGGCATCGTCAGGACATTGCGTAATCGATGGAAAGGGGGATGTCACCTCGGAGATTGTGAAATTCAGCATAAGTTGCGGGGAAATTGGGTATTCGCTGATTATCAACGCCGCGTAAGATAGATATCGAGTTGTTGCAACAACTACTGAACTTGTTGACCAAGCGTGCTGCATCGTTAAAATGTCTGAAGAGATTTAAGCAGCAAAACAAGCTGTTGGAGGGATACAACATATACCCCGCTCGGATCTCTAACTGAGCCTTCTGTACGGTTGCGGCGATGGCGTCAAGGCCGCCCTGAATTTCATCGACCCTGCCATCGAGGTGCTCCTGAGAAACCATGGCATCGGCGATAGCCTCAGTGATGGCCGTCTGTGCTTGTCCGATCCTCATATTTCCGGCCTCGGTGATAGTCGCCTCCGCTTGTCCGACCCTATTATCAAGGTGCGGCTGGGATGCGTCTCTAGCCGCGGTGATTGCCCCAGTGACGGTATTTCTGGCTGCAATGATTGTCTCGATGATGGCCGTCTGCGCTTGACCGACCTTGTGATCGAGGTGCTGTTGAGACGAGTCTCTAGCTGCGGTGATGGTTCCAGTGATGGCAGTTCTGGCCTCGGTGATTGCCCCAGTGACGGTATTTCTGGCTGCGGTAACTGTCCCGGTGATGGTTGTCTGCACTTGTCCGATCCTGCCATCGAGATGCTCCTGAGAGGCATTTACAGCCGCGTGCAATTCTTCGACTCTACCATTGAGATTATTCTGCGACCCAGCTATGTCGGTACGGACCTGTTCCGGATTAAACTGGTTCAGGCGGCTTACCTCAATAGCATTGATACGACCTTTCAATGTGGCAGCCGTGGCATCGGCTTGATCCAAGCGAAGTGTCATATAGCCTCTGAACTCTCCCAGTTCATGACGTATCTCGTGAATAATTCCTGTTATGTGTGCAAGGTCATAGTTCTGCTATCGTGAATTCCCGTTATTCAGCCTCGGACCTCCTATTGATACACCGTAGAATATAGCGGGGGAGGCATTACATGATTAATATCAGCAGCCGCCATAGCTGTGGTCTCGTTCAAAACATCAATTATTCGCTGAAATTCACATGTGATAGGCAAATGCGACGAGCACATCGAATACCTGAAGCGCTAAGTTTCGCTGGTAACGCAAAGGCTTAAATACTAAGGCGCTCACAACCCCTGCGGTCCGTGGCCAATGAGAGAGCTGCAATCAAAATCTGCCTTTGACAGCCTTGATCGTTCATTTCTCGATTCGGAATTACCCCACGCCCAACACTTGAAGCTTCTCTCTTTTCGCTCAAACCGGTGAGACTTCAGGTTGGTTTTTTTGCCCGCAGTGTGACATCCGAACGTAGTTTATAGCCCGTCGCTTTCGTGTCAAGGGCTGATTGGGTAGTGACTCATGCGGTTGGATGCAAGTCATCAAAAGTGTCCCTTATACAAGTCCGCGATGTTTATCCCCTCCTCATGCGTTGCCGTCCACAAAGCTTCGACTGTCTCAGCCTTGATCTGCTCTCGCGTCTGTAGAATCCTGCGGGTCGCTCTCCCCTCCCTTAGCTGTTCCAAAAGCAAATTTTCCTGTCTGGCTAATTGCGCCAAGATTAACGAGATAAATTGAAGGTGGTCTTCCGCAGCGGAGGTTTGCAATGCAGGCCTTCCAGCGAGACGTCTCTCTCGCCTCTGTGCGAGTCGATGTGCATGTCTACGAGCCCGGTCTAGCTCTCGTTCCGCTAAGATCTGTTTCGTCTTTTCTGTAGCAAAGAGACGTCTGTAGTCCGATGCAGGCAGAGTCTGGGTCATCGCTTTGCCTTGACGTGCAGTGTGCAAATTGTGATATTGCTGTCAAGCAGCGGCAGCCAAGTTTATAAACATCACGCGACACGCTAGCGCGAGGTTGTGAGCAACCCAAGGGCGACTTACGTGCCACACTGGCGCAGCCTGCTACACTTGGCTGGCCCCGAATAGGGCTGGCCTGAGTGTACCAGCCCAGATTCTGGGCTGGTACACTCAGGCCAGCCCTGTGGCGTGGTAGCGGGCTATGGCTAGTCTGTAGGGCAGCTAGCACCCATGCGCTGGCCGCGGGCCTGATCTAGCACATCCTGTAGCCAGCACGCCGAGGGGCTGTCGACAGCGAGCTAAGCAGCACTGTGGTCAGGCATGTTCGGGGACGGCTACTATGGGGGCCAGCCTGTGCAATGACCAGACACTACTGGATCTGTCGCACTCGACCTAGCCTCGGCATAGGCCAGACCATGAAGGTCAGTACATTTCTGGGGCCATCCTGGAGATGACAGCGCCCATTGCAGATGGAACAGGCCAGGCAACCCATGGTACAGCCAGCTCAATCTCACGATTCTCGATTTCTCTTCTGGCTACTGTTTTCTAAGGGATGGACTTCCTGCCCTGTTCTACTCTCAATCCGCCAATCGGGGGCCAAGTGCACAGTGTTCGTACCATCCGAAGTCACCCTCTCAAAACACGTCTGTGGAGTTAGCGCACGATTCTGGCTGTCAAATATCCCTATGTTCTTTCGCAAATATTTTGCAACCACCCGTTGTACTTCCGATGGCTCCGAAGGGTCTACGCTGAGCTCATGCTTAGTCCGCCAAACCCCATTCTCGCAGAGCTTAAACCTAATCACCACTGGTGCAGGACCGTTACTGCCTTGCGCCGGTTCTGTAGCCTATTTCCGACAAGTTAGAGCAGCAGTGTAATGCTTGTTCGGAATAACATACCTGGCCCCTGTCCCGTCGAGCTGTTGGAGTTGTTTGCCCCTCCATCTCAGCAGCGGGCAGAGCCGGCGATTTTCTCCTCCCCTGGTGAGGCTCCGTGTCAACAGGTTGTGGCACAATCCTCGAACGCATTTCAGTCTGTTTCGCTGCCAGCTCTTTGATCGCTGCCTCGTGTCGTCGCTCGGTCGCAATAAGGGTTTCGATCCTCAACTGCGCCTCTTTCGCATCTTCAACCGCCTGTTTGATCTCTTCTTGTTTACGCTTCAAGCATGCGGAGAGTTGGTCAATCGTCCGCCGATGTTCCAATTCCCTTGCGAGAAGCTTGTCGATCGTGTTGCCGTGCTCTCTTTTTGTTGCCTCGTGTGATTCTAGCATCTCGATTTGTTCTTCCGTGAGCTGCCGAAGCCTCGCGAGTAGTGCCTCGACGGCTGCCTGTAGTCTTCCTTCTTCCTCTTCCAATCGGTCGACTAAAACTTGCTTATCGCGCTGCGGTATTGTAAGCTCAATAGCCTTGTCTTGGTCAACTTCTTGCTCTACTATGCGCTCTTGTAACAGATTCTGTTCTCGCATCCGCTCGGAGGAATCATCCGGCGCAAGCATAGACTGGCTTTCGCCGCCCCCCTCATACTGCACGCCCTCGGACTCTCGGCCAGTCGCAAGAAGATCCAGTCGTATCTCGTCGCCGAGGTCGTTCCGTTCACCCTCCTCCAGTCTTTCGGCTGTTCGAGCTTTCAATGTGTCCAGTCTTATGACTTCTTCCCTTTGAGCCTGTTGGAGGGCTTCAATCGCCTCCCGCAAGTCCTGTTCCTGTCGCTGCGCCGCGAAGGCTTTTTGTTCCTGCTCTGCTACTGCTCTTTCCATCTGCTCCAGGCGGGCTCGCTGATCGATTTCTTGAAGCCCAAGTGCTTCTAGCCTGGCCTCCTGCTCCAGTGCTCGTTGCCGTAAAGCATCCAGATTTGTTCGCGCATGGTTCCCTTCCTCCCCGGGCTGCTGAGAACTCATCGGTTGAGCGAGAACGATTGCCTGCCCGTCGTGGGGCTGGCTGTAAGGGCGCTCACCCTCGGGGCACCTTTGGCTACTGACTGTCGGATCTTCTTCAACATTAGCCCAGTCTTCTGGGCGGATGCTGACACACTTTCCAAAAAACGAGAAATACATGGATCGCTGGACGAAGAAGGACGTCAGGCGAAACTGTGTTGATCCCACCGGCTCGTGCAACGTCTGGAGAAACAAGCGTGGTCTGTCCCGTATTTGGTCTGAAAAGTTAGGTATCCCACATAAAGCAGGAGGCTTTGCGTCGTCCATGTCAATGTCAATGTCCTCCGTAGCGCAGCCATCCGGTATGGGTTGCGCCGTTGAGATTACCTCGGTCACTTTGGTCACGCAGGCTTCGAGGTCATCGTACCTATAAGCTTCAGGCTTCCGAGCTGTTACAAGCAGTCTGCGTGCAATATCACGATCCGGGTCACGCTGAAGGAGGTCTTGGATCTTTTCTGAGCGAAACCCGAGTTTGTCCGCAAGTGCAGCGAATTCGAACACGGTCGTTTCGTCAACATGGCCACCTTTGGGACCGGCGAGCTTTTTCCTCGGCTCGGCGGGCATGTCCGGGTATTCTCTCAGGGCAAAGAGCCATATCTGCTTGTAGGCCATGTCGAATTTGTCCAATCCACGGGCTGGTGCCGATTTGAACGAGGAGCGCGACGTCTGTACCAAGCATGACGAGTGACACTGGTCCGCATCGGAAAAGGCCGTTTCAAACCCTGAGCGTATTGTCTCTTTAGTTTCTAGATGCACAAGTCTCTTCATGCAGTCAGCTGCGACCCGGAGATACTTGAGGTTTTCGAAGAGTCCGAACAGGGATGGAACCGAACAATCGACCGTGGCGCTGCAGAGCTTGGCCCATATTGCCTCCCGCTCCGGCTCACTGAATGCGCTCAAGATTTCGCCACTCCGAACACGCCCATACAACGTCCGGGCATCACTCTCACAGGCTCCCGGTGCCGTGAGTTCCACAGCACGAACCGTTGCCCTGTCGAGTCTCCCCATGGCGTATTCATCGCTGCCAAAAACGAAATACCAAAAGTCTTTGGTGTGTTTAAGAAACGAAAGAATTTCCTGAGAATTAGTCACCGGCGTCGCAAACGAAACCGAGCACTCACCTCGTGGCATCGCAGTGATATCATCTTATTTACCACGCTAAGCCGTAGCCCACAGTACAGTGCTGGCAATCGACGAAAGGCATCAAATGCTGGGGCAAACTTCCGGTGGCCGAAAAGTTGTTCCAAGCGGTCTTTTCGGTTCGTTGAAGTCGACAAACCGGCCAAACGAGCCCACCACCGCCGCTCAAAGTATGGATTTTCCTGTCCGAAGAGGCCCTGATACTCACGTATTTTATAGTAGAACTCACCGTCATCCGGCTTCCGTTCGTTGGCGTACTCTTCCGTCAAGTCTCGCTTGACGTCCTCGCTTAAATCTTCAAGTCATTAGTGGCGCCGTGCGCGTCAGTCCTTAGAACGTACCTGCTACAAATAAATCGACAACCCAGCGTTTGTCGGTGCCTTTCAATACCTCGTTCGCTGCAGTAACGCGATGTTGCCCCCGAAGACACTCTAGACGGATATCTGACGGAAAGTTCAACCTTGGGTGATCAGGCCCACAGGAGGAGAGATCCTCCCGCGATACACCAGATGTAGTCAATATCTCGGCCAGACGACCCTCATCGACTACCGCTGGGATTCGGTTACGGAAGTCGCTAGGAGTACATCCACGTTCGCCGCGAAATATCTTCTTCAATCGCTCGACATTGGCGGGATCTATGCCCTTCGACCTAGGAAAATGTAGCACATCTAGTTTGATGAGAGCCGTGCCGATGTGTTTCAGTGTTTTCTCCTCTTGTATGCGCCGGGAGACGATAGCAAATCCTGTGCCAGACATGGCGTTAATGACTAGTATTCGGCAAGGAGAAGTGGCAGAGGCGCCCGCTAGGCTGGGGGCCGGGCCTTATACATATAGTTCGGTTGTCTTCGCCTTACCAGCACCCTCCATAAACTCAGTGCTCCACATCGAGTTCGCTCACTATTTAACTGCACGATCGACGACCATTGCGAGAAAATAATTGAAGCTCCTGTCGAAATCACGCCCGATTGTGCACTCAACGATGTCTTCCAAGAGCGACAAGCGAAGCACTACAATTGATCTATCTACTGCGATACTACAAGACAAACGAGCTCGAACCGACGCCTCCAATAACACGGGCTCAAATGACCTCCCTGGCCATAAGCGTCTAAGGAAGAAGGTCGAGGTGATACCGAGTTTCTCACCGGTCCCCGAAAAGCACCCGCGCGAAAGTGATGACGGGCACAGGCCTCAAACAGTGACCCAAGGGTCGCCATGGAACAGCTACGAGAAACTCTATCAAATTCAATTTGGAGACAGAGAGTACTTCACGGTGGCGGAAAAGAAATCCTCATCACCGAGTGGGAGTTCTGTGGTCATTGTCAAGAGCACCGTTGACTCTCACGCTGCTGACTTTGTTCGTTCTAACAAGGTCTTCCGCCACGCTTGCTTTGTTGCGCTTCACGACGCCTTTTTCTGTGAAAGAGAAACGTTCTTGGTCTTCGAATTCATGCCTCTCTCCCTCTCAGAAGTCGCTGGTCATCCTTTACTGAATGAACTTCGACTAGCTTCAATCATGGGACAGGTCAGTAACTCAACGATCTCTGTTTTCCGGCTGACATTTTCAAGGTCATCGACGGGCTCATGCACCTTGAACGTAATGAGTTGGAACACCGACAATTACGGTGCTCCTGCATCCTCATTGACTTGACGGGTAGTGTAAAGATTTGTAAGTGCACTTGTCGAAAAAGAATAACTAGCTAAGCCGACACTTGAAGGGGGCCAGGATCATATCCATCCTCGAGTCGGTTCAAAACAAACAATGAAAGCAATAGCAATCGTCACTATGGAGCTTATCCATGGGTATGCCGAGGAAGACGGGAATATCGGCATTGACAACCCTGGAAAGTGGCCCTCGGCAGTCGACTTTTTATCTGCGACAGAGTACACGTCAACAACAGAAGCTCTAGCAAGTGTGAGGCACCTTCCACACCCTACCAAAGCAAGTACTGATCTGGGAAGCATTCCATGCTGCAAGTACCCTGGCACAAGAGCCGCGTCGCAGGATTAGTAGCATTGGCAAATATTTGGGCGCGTCGAGGCTTCAAATTCCCCACTGAGCAATAGCAAGGTACAGTAGAAAGACTGCAAGGAGCTGGAAAAAAGAAAGAAGAAAAAAAGGGAGGGGGGAGGGGGGTTGGAACAGCAGAGCCGGGGTGAAAGAACTCGTTTCTTGTTGCATTATCACATCTCCTTTTAGCCCGAGCCTCGGGTTCTAAACGTTGCTGGCGATGGCTGATAATCTGTTTTTATTACGTCCACGTTTCTGTAGGAGTAAGTTCTCATCAAAGAAGCAACACTTTCTCGCAGATGTTCATCGCCCGAAACTAGCGTTTTGTTAGTGTTTGCCCCAAAATCTACAAGCCGACATACCTGATATCATCGTGCTGCTTTTTGGTCGGCGTTCTGCGACCTCTTCGGCCAGAACTTGTTTGAGATCTAGGGTCCCAGGGTACACTGTAGCCCTGCTTCCGAAAGACACCTTCGAGATATCTTCCGAAGATAGGTAGATTGAAATGCGAAGTATCTGCAAGGAAATGTAAATATAGATGGAAGAGAAGTATTGGCGTACGTACGTAGTCCCCATCAAGGCTGTCGTCCGCCAGAGCATCGTTCAGTAGCCGTTGCGCGGCGATCCCGACATCTTATGCCTCGTGAGCTTTGGCTTTGCGACAGAATGATGATATTTACCTAGGTCATCTATCTGCCAAACGAGATGAATACGACGCACTAACGTCTTTCGACTATGATGTTCGTATATCAGCTTTTTAACGAACGGCAATTGGGCTGCAATTCCGAAGCCACTCGCAATTAGAAGAACGTTCTCGTTACGATCAGCAGACAAAGCTCTCCCATGCGGACCACTGAACAACGCAATACTTGTAGTCGGTCCATACTCTGAGAGGTTGAAGAGATCCTTTGTAAGTCCCCGACGAGGCTCGATGAAAAGGTCAATGTAGTCTTGTGGCTTGTCCGACCAGGAAACAACAGTAAATGGATGGGTCTGCGTAAACGATAAAAGGCTAGCTGACGGAATCCACAGGTTGATGTACTGTCCAGCCTCGACCTTCATGGGACGACGGAGGTAGAGGCGGACCTTGATCGTATGCAGGTCGTATGATATTCGCGCTCGTGATAGGCCTAGATTGTTGCGATAAAGAATGAGTATAAGCTGTAGGATGCTGCTAATGGAAAACAAGCCAGCAGAGATAAGTATATAAAGTCGAGGGGAAAGACCAGCCGATGGGAGGTGACGCCAGACGGCGTAGGCGAGACCAATCGAAAGGAGTTGGTGAGTCCGTAATGCAGTATCGTACGTAAACCGACGTAACGAGAGCGGAGCAATTTGGGCACAGATTAAGATGATAGCCTGGCCAAGTCAGCACAGGCAGGCTCAGGATCATGCTCTGATGCGCTTACCACTACGGCGAACAGTTCTCGAGAGTGATGCAATGAAGGCACTCCTTTAGTAATCGCATGGACAGTTGCGTGAAACACTGCTAGAACAACAGATACGAGCCCGACAGATGCGTGCAGCCGTCGGATATGATTTAACGGCGCGCCAAGGATATCGGCGACAAAGCCCAGATGCGGTCCTGCAAATAGAAACATCATATTGATAAGCGAAAGCGTGCCGGCCCGTTTACTGGCCTCTGCGATCGATGCAGCGCCGACTGCGACGCAAGTAACATTGGCGCTGAAGTATAGGAACACAAGAAACACCTCAAAACGGCCCCAGGATCGGAGAAACTTGTTGCGATGGAAAAATGTAGAGTACAGGAGGTGCTTGCGGATCGCTCCACGAACACTAGCGACAACGCCGAAAGCTGGTGGACGATTTGTTAGTTCGAGGCATGGGGAAAGGGTATTTGCTATGAGACGGTAGAGCACGATTGAGCCAAAGAGAGCGCCGAAGCAAATCGCATAAATCGAGACTATCTCCATCTTTGTTGATGCAAGGAAGAAAGAAAATGACAGCGTTGGTGATGAGATGGGCCTATTTATAGTGGGCCGCGAGGTCAGTCCCACTAGTGGGGCACGGAGTTGGTGACAACTCGAGGTTGTCGACAACCGCCGCCGCCAAAGATGAGAAAACCCCGCCTGTCCTTCTCTGTCTCCTCTGGCCCCGCAAACATGCTCCGTCATTCAGGGACTTCAGCGCCGCTGAGTCATTCCCACGTTGCATTCGATGAAAATAGAGAGGCTTGGAGAACGTCGTCTACGCGAGGTTCATTCATTTCTTGTGGCACAAGCGCATCCTTCGCGATCGAATTCGCGAATACATTACGCATATGGTGGTGAGCATGGTCAGCCTCAAGAAGCGCCGGGGTGACTAAAGGCTCTGTGCCACCAGTGCCGAACAGCTCGCAATCGTCTGCTGTCAACCACATGTCGGCGGACCCGCCAAGGGGATCCTCTTGGTACCTGAGTAGCTGTGCAAGTTGAGCACGGGCGTTTGCCGGGATTTGGTTTCGCTCAAAGGCTTCGAGACCAAGTTTCTTGTCAGGCAGTAGGCAACCGAACTCACAATAACCCGTCAGCATATGTGATAGATCTTCAAGGTCCTCCCGCAAGGTTGGATGTTGCTCGGTAATCTTCGAAATGATGATTTTATCTCCAGTCTTGTCAAGTTGCCTTCCTCTACTTGGGTTAGCAATTCCCAAGAGGGGAAGAGTGTACACGACCCACGCTTCTTCTTTCAGGTTGGGCGGTAGCAACAGCAAAAATCCGCAGCCAAATGCGTCCGACAAGGCACGCCAGCGGTTTGTCACCTTGATGTGGTTCCTCCAGCTTTGCGCCAGCCTCTTGTGCATTTGCTGTTTCGTCAAGCTCATGGCTCTCAACGCTGCCACTTGTCCTGGGAGCAGCGTTTCGGCGAACAGAACGGCTATAGGAACGTCGCCCGTCTTACGACACTTACTATATTCAAGATAGAGGTCCGCAGCTTGCCTGAGCTCATGTCGTCTCGCCGCGACGTCAAGTGTATTTTGCGTAGTCAGACGGCCTGGACGATTGCATAGGCGGTTCAGAAGAGCCACGACGTCCTCATCAGTAGCATCTCGAAGGTCTTGAGGTTCGTTCGTTGACCGCTCGGACATGTCGTTCATCCTATCTTTCACGAGACGCACATCGTCCAATAGACGAGTCCAGAGATCTGGAGGTGCGAAGCCGATGGCTTGCGAGATAAATTGAGCTTGTTGTTCCTGCCGTTGAACTTTTCTGGCAGAAGCAGACTCGTCTGGTTCCTGGACCACAGAACTGGTTGTAACTCTTCGTTTCTTAGTCCTCAGCCGGCGTTCCACTTCTTCTACACCAGTCTCCGAGCAAGCAGGGAATGCAGCTGGTTTCGAGGCGCGAAGGTCAGTGTGCTCACCAGAATATGGGGGAGGAGAACCAGGATCCATGTGTTGCGATATGATGGTGGTAGTTGGAATATCGACGGCGGAGCTACTAATATCAATGTGAGTGGTCGGCTCAACGACGCATTGCTCATTTGGAGATGGGGTATCTGCTGGTGTTGCGGGGCCGTCCACATGCTTAGACGGCGATGGGGACAGCAACGAAAAGAGTTGCGACATGAAGTCAGGATGCAACGCCACGAAATTCAGCACTGCGGTACGTCGAGAAGTAAACGAGATCATCAGTGAAGAGAGCACCTGCAAGCTGTCAACGTACGTCTTTGGCCCTGCATATGCAGGCAGTGCATGCATGCATTGACTCACATCTGAAACCTCGGATCGATCCATGTGATCGCGAAGACTGCCGCAATCTGTCACCGATTCCAACATTCTCACGCCTCCGGGAAACACACCAAGAGCAGCCGACGAACGCAGCCTGCGATGCCAGAGGAAAGGTGAAGAAGGATGGAAAGCAACGCATGGCGTACGGAGGCCGCTGTTAAATAGGGAACTCCCCAAGGGGAAGTGCCAAACCCACCAGACAGGCGGGGTGCTCTCGATGGGGGTGTGGTGATAGACCTGTGTTCATCCGAAGGGTGGTGTGTCGATTCCCCCAGCCAATGGTACATGCTCAGTTGGGTTTACCCACCACCCGCCGGCCGGGTGAGCAGAAGATGGTACAGAGGGACGAGCTGGCTGGTCCGAGCTGGCTGTGTCCGAGCTGACTGTCTCTTCGTTTTCACTGTCGTTCCGTCCGGCCCCTGGGCGCTTGCTTCTACCAGTGTCAGAACGTGGATATCATTATTGTGCC
>JALHBY010000035.1:0-38874 GCA_024340155.1 Tolypocladium pustulatum | reverse complement strand
CCCCCCCCCCCCCCCCCCCCCCCACCCTTCCCCTTGTCTTTCCTTCAGGCGAATCTGGACCGCTGGCGTTTCCCCAGTCTTTCATTCAGCCACCTCCCGCCCCCTCGAGCGTACCGCGTGAACGCCTAGCCAATGCGCGAGCTGCCCTATTACATACAACATTCCTCGTTGGGCGTCGGGGGCTTCTGAGCTCACGTCTCCTTTCCCCGTGTTCGGCAGCCACTCGCACCGTTTCTCGTGCATAACGGCCTGAGGAGGCCCTCCTACTGGCCCGAAGGCTGTCTCTGCATGGGTCTTCACGATCCACCTCCATCCCGCCGCGGGGAGGATTTGACCCAACCTGCTTCCTCTCGAACCATTGCATCGGTGAGGCGCTTGACCTGACGGTCATTTTACATAATAATATTCCCGAGATGCCTATGCGCCGGTCACGGTCTGCAACCCTTCAACCGTCCAGCTCACATGCTCCCCAACCATAGTCACGACTTAGTATCGGGACCGTCGCATCCCAGAGCCTGGCTCAACCCCTCATTGTATCCATCACTTCCAGGCTATCTGCATCTATATTCTGGAGAACAGTTCCCATGCATGCAGTCCAACTCTCCCGACATGGTTGTCCTCAAACGCAGACTTTGTACAGGCTTTTATCGCACGAGCAGCCAAACAGGCTTGAGCTCCCTTCCGGCTCCAGATATCGACAGCGTCGGCAACGTCTGAGGAGAGACAAGCCGCGCCTAAAACAAAACGCCTCGTGAAGCTTTATATACATGGCAACCACAACCAGCCAGAACACCGTAGCAAAATCCTCAAGGCGTGGCCTTAGATGCCTCCAAGCTCCCCGAGGTTGAAAGGTGGCGTACTCGCCTGTTCTCAGGAAAATGTTGCCCAAATGTCTACCGACTGCTGGCTTTCTTACCTCCCATTTTGAGGCGTTCCTTGCAGTCCTCGCAGTACCATTTCGCTGTGGAGCATGTCAATTAGCTTGTGTCTCACTATTCGGCATAGCATCATCAGGCGCTTACTTTTCGATCCTGGCGCGACCTTGAGGCCTACGCAGGCCAAATGGAACCATTCGCGTTCGCACCCGTCTGCGTCGCACGCCACCATCTCGCCGTAACTGACGCTATTGCAGTAGCAATACGTTGGCTCGTCGGCGTCAACATCTCCGTCCTCGTCTTCGTCTCCATGGAAGCTGCTGCTGTTGTTCGCATCTTCCTCCAAGACCTGGGGAGCAGTTATTTGGGCCACTGAGTTGGCCTTCTTGTGGTTCTTCTTGCCGCCATTGCCGTTGCCATTGCCGTTTCCGTTTCCGTTGCCGTTACCGCTGCTGTTGCCGTTGCCGTTGTTACTATTGCCGTTGCCGTTGCCATTGTCAGTGTTTCGTGATGACCTTGGCCGAGCTGCATCTTGAAAGGTCGCCAGGGCAGGCGTCGAAGGTTTGCTTGCTCTGCCACTCTTTGTCGTTACAGGGGCGGTGATTTGGCGTTGCTGCGGCGGCACGGATTCACTCTTGCGGTCTGTTTCGTCCGCCTTGCCCTCCTCCTTGGTGGCGACGGCAGATGTCGGTCCGACGATGCTCTCCGTTCGCTCCCCTTCTTTCGTGATGGGCTCTGTCTTCACAGGCGCACTGGGTTCCTTTGAAGCTATTCTCTCGTTGCCAGATCGCGGCAGAGCACCTGTTGAGGACAAATCCGGAGTACCAGGCGTGTTCCCATTGGGCTTCATTGACGCGGATGAAGGCGCCCTTGCCCTACCATTTTCCGCATTCGATTGTAGAGAATTTTGCCGCGCTCGCGATGATGCCGGTCGAGGTATATTGGCTGGGGCCGGTGAGGCGCGGACTTGGGTTTTCGGCTCGGGTAAAGAGCCCATAACGGGCGAAGATGCAATCGACGGCGACATGCCAGATGCAACGGTCCTGCCGTAAGAAAGCTCTGTTAGTTCTCTACAACTAGACGCGCAACAATGGGAGGCAAGAGTGTGTACCTTTTCTTTGCTTGGCCGCTACCAGAAGGTAGAGCCTTTCGTTTCTTTGGGCCGCCATCTGGAGCCGGCGTTCCCCGTGGGCTGTTTGTCTTGGCCTTGGGCGCACTGTTCCCAAAGACGCTGCTCATGGCACGCTCCATGGGTTCTCCGCCGATTGTGGTCTTCTCGACCTTGCGTCTCTTCTGTGGAGGGTTGCCGTTCGTAGATGACGCTGCGGAGATGCCCAGTCCAACACCATCTGCACTAGCAACGGCGACGGCGGCGGCAGTCTTTCGGGCCTTGCTGCCTTGACTCTTTTTGCTGCCCTCGCCTTTGTGTCGGCCGATGCTTTCGTCGGCGTCGGAATCGAGGTGTTGGTTTTTCTGATTGCGCTTCGCCTGGACCGCTTGCTTTCTGGCGTCGCTCCGGGCAGCCGCCTCATCCGCAAGAGCCTGAGCGGCAGCGGAAATGGCTGCAGCGCCGTCACGACGAGCTCGCTCCGCGTTCAAGGCTTTACCGTTGCGGTTCTCAGGGTATGCCCAGTGCGTAGAGCTCCCCCACTTCGCTTCGTCGCTGAATTCGTTCTCGAGGTACGGCCAGACGTCCTCTACTCGGGCGAGCTGTCTCTGCAAAGCCTCGTTGGCCGTGGATATAACGTGGTTCTTCTCTTCAAGTGATACCAGCATCTCCTGGATTTTGAATGCCGTCTGCCGGAAAAGCTGGCGACGAGGAATGTTTGAAGGATCGAAGACGCCGCTGGCGGTCGCGTTAGGCTCGTCCGTCGATGGCGCCCATTGGGCGACTGGGGCCGTGCCACTCGAGCTATTCTGCGCGCTCATGGGCGCGGATATCGGGGCGGCGACGCTCAAGGCGTCGTTGTTGCTTCGCGGCTCTGGCACAGGGGCGCTGGTGGCCGCGGCGACAAGTTTGAAGAGCTGCTCCTCGGGAGCGACGAGCTTGGCGTCCACCTCCTTGAGCAGTGTAAAATGTCGGACGAGCTCCTTGGGCAGCGCGGTGATCGTGTCGGCGAAGTGAGTGATTGCCGGGAAGATGTCGATGGGCTGGTCGCCCAAGCGGCCAGCATTGGCAGCGTCTCTGCCGCCACCAGCGCGGGCAGTGTTGGCAGAACTTCGCGGCGGGTTCGTGCGCGTCTGCCGGACGGGCTGGGATCTGCGATGCGCCGGAGCGTCCACAGGCGACGGCTTGGCCGACTTCATTGTGAGCAGGTTTGGGGGGCCGTCAGTCGCGACGCGGCGGTTCGTTGGGGTGGTCGCGGCCGTCGTGTCCGGGCCTGTGGGCAGTGGGTTTGAAAGGTCGAGTTTGTGGTGAGAGAAGGAGAACGGTAAGGACAACAGCGAAGAAGGACTCAGAATGAAGATGATCTAGTCCATTTTGCCCCAAGCCAACGCTGAGACAACCAGATCACGAGTGGTAACGTTAGTGGGTGGAGGGAAATGGGATGGTGGTGACCAGCAGGCAAAGTCGCAGATCGCCCGCTTGCTCTGTCGTCTGTTCGAATTTGGGGAGAGAGAGCTGCGCTACGCGCACTGGGCTTGGCTGGGCTGGCTCGGCCTAGGTTCGGCCTGAGGCGCCCGCTGCTTCCCCATTCGCAGGCGCTGACCTGACGTGCACCAGCCACGATTGGTTATTATTAGGGGGAGGAACAAGCTGCCGGCTCCGGTCTGATGCAACATCTGTCTGCTGATAAGGAATGGAGAACGCTCGCATTTCGTCATCGCTGCAGCTGCAAAGAGACGGATGCGGAGCTCCAGTGCTTCACCTTTTGCGACCGTCGCCTGCTCTAGATACAATGACTGCTTCAAACGCGGGATTGACCGGCTTCTATTGAGGGCTTTCCTTCTCGAATAGCCGTGACATCCATCAGCCGTGGTATGACACTGTGACGCCATTTACAAATTCACGCGACGACGCTATGAACCCCCTATCCTGCTGCTGGCTTCCAAGTACAGAAGAAAATGCGGACAATTATTACCCGTTACAAAAGAACCGCTGGGTATCGATGCGACAGCTCAAGTTACTCCACCAATCGACGCGCCTTGCCCTGCCCTGCCCTGTCCAGATTGCTGTCCCTGTCCTGCTGTTTCCGCCTCCACTGCCACTCCAGCATGACCCAGATGAAATGTTGGAGGTCGAAGTCCGGCCAGAAACATTGCAGAAAGAACAGATGCGTGTCCTGATGGCATTGCCAGAGCATGAAGTCACTCAGCCGCTCGACGCCGCTGGTCCTGACGAACAGCTCCAGAGGTGGGTCCAAGGCCGTGTACATGTGCTTCTCGAGTGTCTCAACGGTAATGCTTTCTGGGTTGGGCAGCTCTGACGAGTTGTAGGACCCATCTCTCGCCCAGAAGCGTGGCTTGGGCGAGTCTGGGGGCAGCGTCGTTGATGATGAGTCTGCACCGTCTGCATCTGCGTCCACCTCCCTCTCTCCTTCATCACCCTCAAACTTGGCTGTTTCGTCAGAGGAGTCGTCCGGGATAGTCGGCAGACGTTCGCGTCCATCAAGCTGGGTAGACAGAATCTTCTGTCTTATGCGCGACGGCGAGAAAGGGGTGTTCTTTGGTGGTGGTGGAGCAAGAAACTCCTCTACGGTGGATCGAATCGCCGTGGTTATCTCGGCTCTCGAAGTGTAAGGGAAGCAGATGTTCAAAACAGCTCTACCGGCACGTCAGTCAATTGCGGCCTATAAGCCATGGAGATGGGGCGCACGCACTTGCTGTTGTGTCTGGTCCTCGCAACGGCCTTGTCCACAACCTGCAAGACGTCCTCACGAATCATCTCGCGCTGTCCGAGGACGCGTACACTCGCGCCGTAGCGGTCGAGGATATCTCCGTAGGTGGTGAGCTGCTCGAGCTTGACCTTGGCCAGCTGCATAAGACCCTCGACCTCGTGTTTCGGGCGGTTGTAGTTCTCGACGCTGAAGGCGTAGACGGTGACAACTTTAACTCCGCACCTGTAGCAAATTTCCATGATCTAGTCGGCACACGTTAGCTTTTGCAACCTCGGGATGGGAGAACTCGGCGACAGACCCTGGCCAATGCTTCAAAACCACGATGGTGGCCCTCGACAGTCTCCATTCGGTGGGTTCGAGCGTAGCGTCGGTTGCCGTCCATCTCGAAAGCGACATGCTGGGGAATCGGGCCCTGCCTCAGAGCGCCAATGAGCAGGCTGCGAAGTTGGTTCAGGGCCCATTCTCCCGGCGGCGACTCCAAGATCAGCCGCCGCAACAAGGACACGGAGTCTGGCATGTTGGACCGGAGATGGCAGTATGTAGGGAGCGAACGAAGGTCTTAGGGATGGTCGAGCAGCGTGTCAGAAACGAATGTCGAAGAGAGCGGCTGGCGCAATGCGTGCACTTGTTGGGGCGATGAATCAAGGAATCAACGATGCGCTGTGGCGCATGATGGCTCCAGCGAAAGGCCGACGAAAGTGAAGGGGCAATGCACGCACTCAGGCCACGAAAGCCTGTGGCGAAGTTGGAGGTGAGGTGGAAGATTTGGGGCCAGCTGACGAGAAGCTTGGCTGGTGCCCCTTGGCGGCTGGAGACTGGAGCAGGAGAGAATGGCAGGGGTAGGTAAGGCAGAGAGGGGAGTGATTGGCCTGGTGCAACGTCGGGGGTGCCAGTGCTTTTATCGCCCTGATATTAGTGGCCTGCCGAGGCCGTTTCCGGCAATTTCAAAAGGCAGACGTACGAACCAACGAGACTGCCATTGTTCTGATCAGAGACCGTCATGGACTTGATTAGCATATATCTGTGCTTGATCGTGAAGCATAGATAGACACTGAAGGTGTTCGTCATATACATGCGGGCAGCCTAGGCGGACCGGCGGCGTCGGGGAGACCGCCGCGCAAGGGCTGGGCTGCGGCCATCCGCGGTTGTGGCTCAGATCTGTGGCAAGCCTGCGGGCATCGCCACGCGGCCATGGCCTTCAAGAAGCGAGTTCATCTGCTTGAGCTCGTGCTTCGATGCGTGATCCATGCCGCAAACTTCACGCCAGTGCGGCGACGCTTTCAGAAATGAATTATTATCGGCGCAAAGTCTTCTGAAATCGGTTGTCCGACGTTTGCCGTCTCAACGTCTAACGTACTCTACAGACGGCATTGCTATCCGCGACAGCATCGCCCAAGCACCAACCCAATCCCAAAGAAAAATGTTGATATTGTTCCTGTTCTGAGCACGCCTTATCAATACGTTAGCCATCCTGGCACTATCCCATGCTGCATGGGACATGCGCGGTGATGTAGTCAATGGACTGCTGCACTGTGGATATTGACTGCAGTACATGGGCTAGCTGCGAGGTTCCTTGGCTGCGTGCGCTAAAGTCCGGATTAGGTGCTCCGCGGCTGGGTGACCTGCACGTTCCCAGCGGTGAATATCAAGCCAGACAACGATTGGTGTTGCCAAATCCGCTTGTGCAAGTTGTTTTCCCTCATGTACAATTGCTCTCTTGATAGTGATAGTAAGGTAGGCCTCGAGGATTGTGACGAAGAGGACTCTGCAGGTGGATGTCATTCCCTACGGCGTGCGAAATACATGTCTGTATCATCGGTAGAGTATCAATTCTTAGTTGGAAGCGCCTACTCGTACCTGCTTGGCCGCCACCATCGTCAGTGCCCCGCCATCGCAAGCGTGCCCCACGCCGGCGGAAGTTGTCCAGTAGTGGTGATGCCCTTGCAAGAGCTGCTGACAACGCCCTTACCGAAGATAGGCCCCAGCTCCCAAGGTCTTGATAAAAGCGAGCCGTCCGCTCTTGTGGCTACCTATAGTGTGCCTTGAGCAAAGCATCCATCCTACTGCCACCGACTTCTGCAATTTTCGTGCGACCTCCATCCCTACCTCGCCTCCCTCTCGACCCGAAGCTTCGAAGCCCTTCCTAACGAATTGAGTTTGCGACTGCTGGCAGCTCTCTGCTCCCTCAACCATGGTTGTCTTTGACGGCCACGAGTACCTCACCGAGGAGGAGAAACGCCTCAAGGAAGATCGCGATCGCACAAAATACTGGAAGAAATGGGGGCCCTACGTTTCTGAGCGGCAATGGGCCACAGGTAACGCAGCTCCCCGTCCAGCTCCGCATGGACTTCGTGAGGCAAATAGCTGACTAGGCGGCACACAGTGAGAGAGGACTACAGCCACGATGGAGACGCCTGGAGCCGTATGAACATCCTGGCCTACTTCCCTTGACGTTGGTTGACCGTCAATTCTAGATTTCCCGCACAATCATGCCCGTTCTCGCGCGTTCAGATGGGGCGAAGACGGCATCGCCGGTGTCTCCGATACGCACGGCTTCCAGAACATTGCTTTTAGCTTCTGGAATGAGGAGGAGTATGTCGCAGCATAGATATACTTTGTATGCGCACATGGCTGACTTGAAATAGCGACTTTCTAAAAGAGCGCCTCTTCGGCCTTTCGAACCCGCAGGGCAATCACGGCGAAAGTCTCAAGGAGGCACACTTTCACCTCGACAACACCCCCGTGAGTACAAACCCCGTACCGGCTGCGCCATTTGCGTACACACATGCTGACTTAGCTCGATAGACTGTATGGCCTCGCTCAAGTCTCTATCGTGTCCGAATCTAACGTGCCACAGCATTCATACATGAAATTCCTATACAAATACCCGCAGAAGAAATTCCCCTACGAGGACCTGCTGAAGGAGAACGGAAAGCGATCCAAAGAGGACAAAGAATACCAGATCACTGACACGGGTGTCTTCGACGAGGATAAATACTGGGACATCTTCATCGAGACTGCAAAGGAGACGGACGATCCCGACGAGCTCCTCTTCCGAGTGACCGCATGGAACAGAGGTCCCGACCCGGCACCTCTTCATATTGTGCCGCAAGTCTGGTTCCGAAACACCTGGAGCTGGGGCAGAGAGGCCAAAGACAAGAAGCCGACCATCGCGAAGCACACCGAAATCACCGCCAAGTCCAAGCACCACAGCCTCGGCGATCGCTTCTTCGTCCTGTCCCCATCTCCCGGCGTGGGATCGAGTGGGGATGACGTCTTGCCCAAGCTCATGTTCACAGAGAACGACACCAACTTCAAGACCTTGTACGACCAGGAGAACAAGCAGCCTTATGTCAAGGACGCATTTCATCGATTCATCGTCGACGGGGAGAAAGAGGCCGTTAATCCGGCGAGAACAGGCACCAAGTGCGCCGCGTGGTTCAATTTCAATGAAGATGGGGGTGTCGACCCCGGAGAATGTGCTGGTAGGATTGCCTCCGCATTACTGACTCACTTGCATGGCGACTGTGGCTGACGGGTGGTAGTTGTTCGTTTTCGTTTTTCGAAGACAGACCTGACCTTCTTGGACGAGGAAGAATTCGATGACATTATCGAGAAGAGGAGAGAGGAGGCAGATGAGTTCTACTACAGAGTCAGCCCTCTCCCAATGACAGACGACCTTCGCAACATCCAGAGGCAAGCCTTTTCGGGCATGATGTGGACAAAACAGCACTACCATTTCATCTGGGACCATTGGGCGAATGGCGACCCTTCGATGCCTCCCCCGCCTCCGGATCGGAAGGGTGTACGGAATTCGCAGTGGAAGCACATGCACTGCGACGACATTCTGTCCATGCCCGATTCGTGGGAATATCCTTTTTTCGCCGCCTGGGACAGCGCCTTTCATTGTATACCTCTGGCCATGATCGACCCTGACTTCGCCAAAAAGCAGCTTGACTTATTCACGAGAGAGTGGTACTGCCATCCAAACGGACAGCTCCCAGCGTGAGTTCTTCTTCGCGTGATGTATGTCGACGTAGGCTGACAAGTCGTATCGCAGATACGAATGGAATTTTGGCGACGTCAATCCTCCTGTTCACGCCTGGGCAACCTTCAGAGTCTTCAAGATTGAGCGTAAGATGTATGGCCGCCAAGATCTCGACTTTCTCGAGCGTGTCTTCCAGAAGTTGCTTCTGAACTTCACTTGGTGGGTGAACCGGAAGGATGCGGACGGCAAAAACGTCTTTGAGGGCGGATTCCTTGGACTGGACAATATCGGCTTGTTCAATCGGTCTGAGCCCTTGCCCACAGGCGGTGTGTTGGAGCAGGCAGACAGCACCGGATGGATGGCATTCTTCTGCCTGTCCATGCTCAACATTGCCCTCGAGCTAGCAAAGCACCGCCGCATTTATGAAGATATTGCTTCCAAGTTCTTCGAGCACTTCATCTTCATCAGCGACGCTATGACCTTCAGAGCAGGGCACAAGGATGAGTCGTCGCTCTGGAACGACGAAGACGGCTTTTACTACGACGCCATATCGTGGGGAGGCCCCTATATCCAGCAGCTGCCTGTACGCTCGCTTGTTGGTCTCATTCCTCTTTACGCGACAGCTACGCTTGAGCCCGAGCTCATCAACAAGCTGCCCTCGTTCCGCAAGAGAGTTGAGTGGTTTGTGCAACACCGATGCGACCTGGCGGAGAGAAACATGGCCAGCATACGGAAGAGAGGCAAGGGTGATCGCATCCTACTCTCGATTGTCAGTAAAGACAGGCTGGAGAAGATTCTCAAAAGGATGCTGGACGAAGACGAGTTTTTCAGTGATCACGGCATTCGATCGTTGTCCAAGTATCATAAGGATCACCCTTACTCCATGGACGTGAACGGCCAGCAGTTCAAGGTTGGATACGTGCCTGGCGACTCGGACAGCGGGCTCTTTGGCGGCAACAGCAACTGGAGAGGACCTATCTGGCTGTGCGTCAACTTTCTCCTGGTGGAGTCGCTCCAACGTTTTTACCTCTTTTACGGGCCCGAGTTCCAGGTCGAGTGCCCAACGGGCAGTGGTGACTATATGCACTTGGGCAAGGTGGCAGAAGAGATCCAGCACCGCCTTCAGCACCTCTTCGTCCGCACAGATGATGGACGACGAAGCATCAACGCTGGCGATGATCGGCTTGACTTCGATGAACACTGGAAGGACAATCTCTGGTTCTACGAGTTCTTCGATGGTGACTCGGGGCGCGGCCTCGGTGCCAGTCACCAGTGCGGCTGGACGGGCCTGATTGCTCGCATGATCCACGACACAGGGTAAGTGGTACCGTTCTTGACAATCGTCTTCGTTACTGACAAGCCATGCAGCACCACCTGTCGCCTCCCGCAAACCCCTCGAACTCCGTCGATAGGCATGGCGCATTACTTTGACGACATATTCCAACGCAGCATCGACCTCGGCACGCCGCGCTCCTCCGGCATGCCGCGCATCAGACGATCCTCCACGGCCCGTTCCATCGGCGCCCGCAGTGACTTTGACGCGGCCATCGACGAGGATGAGGATTCGCGCTCCATAGCGAACTCCGTCTTCACCGACGAGCCGGCCCGCGCGCGAGAAAAAGCCGTAGCTGACTCGCACTTGCACCATTACATTTCCGACCAGCTCGAGCGGTACAAGAGCCAGAATGGCGATCCGGAGCTGGTGGACGAGTTTGAGGCTACGCCATGATGAGGGCCGGGAGCGTGATGGCTGATCGAGGCTAATATCTTGCACGACTCAGCGAGAGGAGGACATTGGTGAGCGTAGTGGGTATGGTCGGCGTTGCGGGCGAATGTGGCAACGGTACACGCTAGTAATGGGTTGGTAATTTTGGGGGCTCGCAGAGTCTTGGGTTGAAAAAGCATTTCTAAAAACGTACATGTCACGCCTCAACTGGCAATCTTCTCGTAGCCTTGACCTGGGGGTCCGGCTCTCAAGCCTGGCTATGACTCTGGTGAGCCCTTGGACGCATCTGCGAACATTGATCGCATATGTAAGCTTCAGTTCTCTACGACTGCATCACACAAGCAGACGAGTCATGGCTCAAGTTATGGCTTTCTATTCCACACATCACTCACTATCAACACCTCCTACACTGCGGAATAGGCATCGCGGCCTTTCCAGCAGACGCCGCCCAATGTTATCGTAATATCAGGCCCTCATTTCCCCCTCTCCCGCGATTGAAAGGGGGCATGAACGCAAGGAAACGGTAAGAGTAGTTATGCTGTTGGGTAAATTTACAGAGTGTCGCTGAGGAGCTTGTTCATCTTGGCAATTCGAGCGGAGACGCTGAGGTCGATGGTCCGGTCGCCAACCTCGACGACGAGGCCGCCAACGATGTCAGAGTTGACCTGTGTGGGAATGTTTTAGAGTCAAGTTCATCGTCGGGACGGGAAGGCTTGCTGCCGGTCATTTTCAGGCGGCAATTGAGTGCGTACCTCGTTGGTGACCTTGAGCTTCTTGCCCTGGCCAACGTAGGAGGACTTGGCGACAGCATTCTCCAGTCGCGACAAGGTCTTGTTGTCCAGAGGCTATATGGAAGAAAGGCGTTAGCTTCCCGACCATTGCTCGATTCTCCTGCAAAGTTTCCGGAAGGACGCACCTGAGCGCTCGTGACGGTCATCTCGACCTCGCCGCGAGAAGCAGACATCAGCTGGCCAAACTTCTGGCAGACGCCGTTGAGGAGGCCCAGTCGGTTGTTCTCGGCGAGGGTGTTGAGGAAGTTTTTGACCGTCTCGTTGCTGGCGCCAGCGTGCTTGCTCAGCTCGGCAACGATGGCCGACTTGTCATCGACGGACAAAGTTGGGGTGGTCAGAATCTTTGCCAGCTTGGGGTCCTTTTCGAAGACGTTGCTCAGGCTGGCGAGAGCCTTGGCCGTGGGGTCAAGCGTTGACGACTTGGAGGCGGCCGTGTACTAAATTGACGCAAGTCAGCGCAAGTTTGTCGCCTCGACGCCAGCGCAGGAGCCGCATCGTCCTCCGCAGCGCGTCAATTGACCGCCGAAGGACCCTCGAGTCCTAGTTCGGGTGCTCGGGGAGGTCGTGCGTACCAGGGCAGTGGCGTAGGTGCCATCGAGGCCGAAGACGGTGATCGGGGGCTGGTTCTCGCTGCCAGAGGCGGCCGCAGCAAAGGTCCGCACGGGGGCCGCTCGGAGGACCACGGCACGCTGGGGGGCAACGGCCCGGACGGTGCGGAAGACGTGTCGGGAGAGCATGGCGTTCGTGGGAGGAGGAGCTGCGGGATGGGGATTCGACGTTGGTGATGTCGTCTCTTTCGTGTGAGCTCGTGGTTTGAGGCCGTCACGGTCGGCAATTTTGGAAGTTGGTGCCTTACCGATGGTGAGGCAACAACATTGTATTACATAAGCGACCACCTCGGCTTAAGCGCGAGAATAGTACGGAGTACCAAGGTAGGGAACGCCGAGTATCAACAGTGAGAATCACAGCGCACTGCAAAAGTCTTGTCATCAGTTGTGTCATGTTTTATTTCGTACGCATTTCTATTCGCTCATCCCGCCAAATGCAAGGTGAAAGGCGACTTGCAAAGCTTTAGTGCGAGGAAAGTACCTTGGTTCTATTTGGCGTCATTGTTGACAAAGTCCATTAAACAGCATGCTAATGTCACCCACTCTGTAATGCGATGTTCCAGCGCCGCAACTCCTGTTCTCCAATGTAATGAGAGCCATACTCATCCCGTATCCACTCAGTCGCTCCGCAACATGCTGTCTACGAGATCACCTAGAGGGCCCCAGTAGTCCCGCCCGCTGGCCAGGCTGTGCTCGTCGATGAAGAGCACGTACTGCTTGAAGCTGGTGTTGAGATGAGGCTCCAGGCCGAGCTCGCGAATGACGGGATAGTGGTGGCAGTAGATGTGGGCGTAGACGCGGTACATGCGCTTGAAGATCTGGCGGACCAGAGCTGGAAACGACTTGGGGAAGGGCACCCCTGCGCTGGTGTCAATATGAAGATGTCAAGTCGCGATGAAATGCGAAACATACCAATTTTGCTTGGTAGAACGGATTCGTTGTCAATATTGGCCTGGACCCATGTCATGAGCTGTTCGATGTAGGCCGGCGCTGGCATCTTTGTTGGCCGCTTGTAGTTCTCGCTATCCTGCCAGAGGTACTCGAATCTATCCTCGTTAGCATGTCCTTTGCGGGTCGTGGTGTGGAGAGCGCTCGTACTCGTCCGTGGCCTTCATCTCGGGGCATGACTGCGGCGAGCAGAATTCTGTGATGGCGCCGTAGAGCAGATTGATCTGGTTGTAAAAGTCGACCACTGAACCAATTAGCACTTCATCTCGTCTGCAGCCCTGGCGTCGAGACTCACTGTTGACTGCGAGCCACTCGTTTTCGTCCTCGCCCTCGGGAAGCTTGACTACCTTCCTCAAGCTGCCGCCTCCCAACGTCACCTCGGCATACTGCCGCAACTGATAGCTCGTAGCGCCGCCCTTGCCCACGCGCGGACGGAACTGGTTCTTGGTCCGCTGATTGCTGTCCTCGGAAGTCTCTACATCAGCAAGTTTCGCTTCGACAATAGGTTCGGCAATGGGCTCGACGGGCGGGTCTTCGTGGACAGGGATGATGGTGTTCTCCAGCCGCGACATGGTCACGACGGACTTGGGGCTCAGGTATCGAAACATGGCGGCTGCCATTGTCACAGAGGATGGAGAGGAAGGGGAACTAACACTGTAGTCAGAAACTGAGCCATGGCGACGGCGTTGCGCAGCGTCGGTGGTCGAGAGATCGAGGCCTGCATTCCAATGGTTAGCGGGGCAATGAGAGCGAGGGGGCTGCTGGCGACGGTGACATACTCGTCGTTTGCGCGAGTCTCTGCAGACCGTGGAAGATGGTTGCGTCTTGTGGTTGGGTCCTCTAGCGTTTGGCTGTGAGATGTCGTATGCGGTGCGAGCGCAGAGGCGAATGGAAAGCGACGAAGATTGCTTTGCACGGTTTCGCAATAGTAGATGATGAAGATGCGTTGGAGGCGCCGGGCAATGATGCGCGCGGTTGTTTACTGCATTGCCTGATTGGCGTGGTTGCTAGGGGCGGGCGCTTGGCCTCGCCGCCCCACTGACTGAGCACAGGGATGCAGCAAGACGACAGGCTTCCGTCCCTCAAGGGCTCACCTCTTCTCTTACTTGGCATCGCCTCACATCTCATCCATCTGTCTATTCGAGCGCCTGCGCATCGAGCTGGACGCGACTATTTCGTCGCGGATCTGCTGCTTTTTTTGAAGCGTTGCTGCTGTCGTGAACATTTGTTGCATTTTGACTGCGAGGGCATGGCGCTCCTGTTTCATGACGGGGTACCATCGTGGCAATGGGTCTGTCCATAGGTCCTTTTGCTTCTCCCAGAATGATTTGACGCGAGTCGCAATGGCCATATCGGTCAATTCCTCTACCGCCCACATACGTCTGACAAAGATCCATGCAATCTAGTCTCCGTCGTGGGCCATTTTGCCGAGCCAATGTGCATGAGGTCGGTCCGTTGTCTCCGTTATTCGGAGACGTTCCCGGGCACACTTGACGAATATTCGTTGCTCTGGCTCTGGGAGGTGTGATTTGAGTTTCTGCCATTCCTCCTTCATGGCCTCGTGCCAAGCGATGTCTTGTTCATGTGTGCCTGCTGGGGACTTCGGGTAGGTTGGTGGGCCGCTGTCGCACCTCTCTTGCAAGTGTACATGGCTTCATCGGATGTTATATAGGCCCAGATTGTCCAAGTAGTGGAGTTTGAAGAACTTATTGCGACCTCGGTGATCAACGGAGCTACCCTAGACCTTGTCTGACACCGTCAGCACCTTCGACGCCGACCTCTTACATCTTTGTGCCTTATCTCGTACGCTGAGACATCGATCCGAAATTCTCCAACAACCTTTCGTCTGTTATCAAGCCATTTGGGGCCGTGGTCGCTTGATAATCCATTTCATCGACATGCCGCAACAAGGGACACGTCCTTCAGATATCAAGGCAACGGATCTCCATACAACCACTTATGGTAATATTGACGGGTTGTATTTTTGCGCTCACAACTTCACCACCGCCCTCTATGTCCTCGCCCTCTGCCACCCCCTCTCCCTCTCCCCCTGCCCCCTCGACTACCGCCAAAACCACCTCGATTGCCGCCTCGGCCGCCTCGATATTCGGACGGTGCAGGCCCTCGCTCCCGTCTCTCCTGCCTCTCTTCCGGGCTAGAGCCCCATATGTTTTCAAGGCCGACGAGATCGCAGAATGCAGCAGTTTGCGGGTTTGTGTATTCTTCAGGCTGATCGTGGACAATCTCTGGAGTGCCGAGGACGTGTGGTGGCGCCGTGATCTCGAAATTATCGGGAACGTCGAGCTTGTCCCCCCGGACAATGTTTTCTTCAACCCACGTCCGCTCAGCCTGGATGAGCGGCAGGTAGTGTTCCTCGCCAAGGTCCTCGGGAACCTGTGTATTTCGCTCGCCGATGATGAGAGACTTGTGGAATACTCGTGTGATGGAAAGCCATTCTGGGTCATACTGGAGGCGGTACCGAGGACTTGAGTCTTTTGGGGGGTGTGAGGAGAGCTCTTCTTTGTGGAAAGGCTCAAGTTCGCATAGTTGGAGAAAGTGTCTTCCCGGTAAGCACTTGTCCAGGGCCAAGAATCGCACCTCCTTGTTCGTAATTCCCGACGGCACCGGTTGACCTGGAGTGTGTTTCACTCTCGGTGGTGGCCGAGAGAAAGAGGCAGGTAACTGTGCCCTCAGCTCGTCTGGAACCTCGTTTGTTTCCTCTACGCTCCTGCTGCTCTCCTTGTCGTCAGGCTGGACTCCTCCTGCGGGTGCATCATCCTCATCGTCACCCAAATCCAAGTCAATCTCATCAGGATTGGCCTCCTTCTCCTTAGGGAGGACCCGCACGGTTTCCGTGTCGTTCGCTGGTGCAACTGTAGTCGGGTCTGGCTCGTAATACTTTTTGACCGCTGCAAATTTGACGTGTAGATGGGCAGAGAACCAGTATGGCGGGCGTAGGCGGTCCATGACATACTCGGCTGCCACGCTCCCTAGAGTGCCGTCCAACGATTCTGCTCTGAAATCTCGCTTCTTCCTGAACAGCCATTCAGAGTCGCCATGCTTCTCAACCGCGCGCGGCCAGTCGTGGCTCATGCCAACATCCACCTGCGTCTGTATGAGGAGCAGCTTGCGAACATCGATTTCTCGAACGTGATAGAAGGACTTGACATCGTCAGAGTTGAAAGGAAGCCGTTCATGGTGCGGCTTGCGGTAGTCGAACCCCTTCCAGATGCCCGACAGGCCGGCGATACGGATAGGCCCAAACCGGAGGACGTTGGCGGCGCCGAGATAGTAGATGTTGGGAGCGACCCATCCGCCGTAGTATAGCTCCCAGAGATGCGAGCTTGCCTCGTGATTTCCGCCAATGAAGATGGTGAGGTACGGGGCGGTGCGGATGCCAGCGTAGTAGTCAGGAAAATCGCCCAGCTGGCGGAATTTGACAGGAACCGACATGACCGTCAGGTCTGCGGCATTGCGGACTGACTGAAGCAGGTGAGCTTGTAGCCTTCGTGTTTGGGGAAACGAGGCGGCAATACCTGAAAATCGCCCCCAATAATGAGGAGGTCGACGCCGTCCCAGCCACGGGCCTTGCAGGATTCGGCCACGGAGGCATAGATGGCGTTGAGCGTGCCATGGCCCTGGATGACGGTCAATTGGTGGCCTCAACGAGTCTTCGGGGGCTCACATACACAGCCCTCGACAGCGACACGCACGCCCTGGGTCTCAAAGGTGCTGGAGGCCATGGTCGCTGAGAATGCGTCGCGAGGAGAGGCGTAAGAATTAGTGATGAGGTGACGGAGCCGAGCTGCGACTTGAGATGGAGAAGAATCTTTAGCAGACCGTCAAAAGCAGTCGCGGCGGGTGACGGCGCAAAACAACAACCACGGCCTAGCATACACAAATTACGATCATGCAATGAATCTGATTGAATTGCTGGGCGTATTTTCCGTCTTCAATACGGCCGTTGTTTTCCGACAAAGCTTGCCTTGACCAGTCGGTACCACGAGATGATATCCCGAAGCGGAACTCGACGACTTTTTACAGTGCAGTGAACTAACTACCCCACTGAACGCCGCCCGCCAACATCAGGGGTACGGAGCCAACCTTGCCCGACGGCGCATTTCACGTCTGAGTACCTTAGGCTTGGATTTTTTGATACCTTCAAGGAAGCGGCAAGAAGATTACTCGTATCGGTACTACTGCTGTCAGGAGCTCGATTCCAGTACATGGTACTCTGCTAACATTTGACGAGCAATCATACAACTTCGCATCCGAGTTATTGGGTCAACAAGATTCCCTCCGGCTTGCTTCACCGACTTCCCAAGTTGAGAGGGCTCTTTGAATCATAGACGTCAGTCGTGATAAGGTCCGGATACTTGACGCCTCCCTGCTGCAGCGCCGCTTCCATCGTCTCCATAATGACGATGCTCTCCGTCCACGGCAGCGTGTCGCTCTGCTTCTTGCCATCCCTTAGGCAGCGCGCGCACTCGTCTGCCTCCCAGAACATGCCATGGCCCCAGTCTCGCTTCGGATCCTTGGGGATGGGGCAGTCGACAACGTCAACCTTTCCCTCTGTGCCCTTCTTGATGACCTTGAACTGGGTCGGCCGGAAGGCGGGGTGAGTGACCTGGATCTCGCCCTTGGAGCCCTGGATGCGGATGGCTGGGGCGCCGAGATTGCCGTCCGGGGTGCTCTCGACCAGCATGGACGTCGTCGCGATGCCCATGCTCTTGTGGCCGGGGAATTGGCAGATGATGCTGGTCGATTCGTCGGCGCCAGTCCTGTAGTGGTTCATGGCCGCCACTACCTTGGGAGGCTCCTTGTCCTTTTCAGGCTGTACGTGGTAGAGGGTCTGGAAGACCCAGGTCAGGGCGTAGATGCCAAGGTCCAAGAGGGCACCGCCAGCAAGGTCCTTGTTGACCATGCGGTGCGAGTCGGCAAAGGTCACGGTGCCGTCGTCCTTGTCACTGTTCTCGTTGAATGACAGGTCGGCTGCGAGAGGCGGTCAGACGACACGAAGGCATCAGCCAGCACGAAAAAGCCGTAGTACTCACCAAGAGTCCGATAGACGGTGCCGATTTCGCCAGACGTGATGAGCTCTCTGATCTTGATGCTGAGCGGGAAGTAACGCGTCCAGACGGCTTCCATGAAGAAGAGGTTCTTGGCCCGGGCCACCTCGACCAGCTTCTTGGCCTGCGAGGCGGTGACCGTGAGGGCCTTTTCGCACAGTACATTCTTGCCAGCCTGCAGTGCCAGCATGGCGTTCTGAAAATGGTGGCTATGAGGCGTCGCGACATAGATGATGTCGATGTTGGGGTCGCCCACGAGCTCGGCATACGAGCCGTAGGCCTTGGCCGACGCAGGGCCATCAATCTTCTTGATGAAGCTGGCGGCCCTGTCGACAGAGCTCGAGGACGAGACAGCGACAATTTCGTGGCGCACGTCGTGGACATCCCTGGAGGCGGGATTCGTGAGAAGGTCCTTGCAGAAGGCTGCGGTGCATGTCAGTGAACGAGGTCAACTACAAAGGCTACAACCCGGCGTGCACTCACTCTCGGCGATGCCGCCGGTGGCCATGATACCCCATTTCAGGGTGTGCGGTGCTCCAGACGCCATTTTAACGGTGGACTTGGGTGCATCAAAGGGGGAAGTTATTGGGATGGATGCTTTCAGTGGTGCGTCTCTGGGCCTTATAAGAGGGCAGAGGCGGCGCGAGCTTGTATGGAGCGGGACCGCGACGGAAACAACCTGGACAGTGGAGGCTGGCAGACTGCTGGTTGCACCAGTTGAGCTTCGCAAGTGCCAGCTAACCCGATCCGCAGTGGCCGTCTTGAAGCAACCCGCAATGGTTGAGACAGAAACTCAGCCATGGGCGCGCACTATCCCTCTTCTCGTCCGGCTATGGAGTTGAGCAATTGAGGCTGCATCATTGCGCATAATTGACGAGGCTGTCCACCTTCTTCATACCGCACCCGGCTCCTTTGGGTCTCTACAGAGCATATCAATCAAGTAAATCGACAATAGTGAATGGCATTCGAGTGGGACAGGGTGGCGGCGGCGGCTGGGACGATGATGAGGGGCAATGGCGGGGTTGACGGGGCGTCAACGTCATCCAGACCTGGCCGGTTTTAACGTTACGTCGAGGGATGTTCAGGCCTACTCGTACTCGTAGGGAGTAGGTCCCCATAGTCCCGTCTGATCGTGTGGCTAGAGGCGTTATTCAGCTTCGGATGAGGCTGGCGTCCAGCCTGGCGGCCAGTCTGGTCCTGGTGTATATTCAAATGTGGGAAATGGCCAACTGCGGCGGGTCAATTGCTCATGAGCGTTGTGCAACGCGAAGACCTCCTTATAACGCCTCAGACGCTGTGCAAACAGTCATGCTGCGTCTGACCAATGCCTGGCAATGCCCAATCACGTCCGAGTGTGAGCCAGCGTAAAGGTTTCCCAGCCAGCCTTCCAGCGCCTCACCTCACCACCATCCCGCAGTCGGCGCGCCGCTTCAATACCCTGCAACATCACTGTTGTAAATTACTAAACCACCATGGCGGCCATTGGAGCGCAAGCGTCACGGCTGGCGCGAGACCTTACCCTGGGAGCGAATCCGTCATCGCCAACGAGGATCCCGCGACTTGTCTACGGCACCGCCTGGAAGAAGGACCAGACGGCGGACCTGGTGTACAGGGCGCTGAGAGCTGGCTTTCGGGGCATTGATACGGCAGCGCAGCCCAAGCATTACGACGAGCGCGGCGCTGGCGAAGGAGTCAGGAGGGCTGTTGCAGAAGGAATTGTAAAGCGGCAGGATCTATTCGTAGGCGATTTCTAGGCATGAAGTAGCGGCGTGCTGGTGGCTGACAATGCCATCGCAGATCCAGACCAAGTTCACGGCTCCAGGCGGTCAGAACCACATCACTCCGTACGACCTTGACGCACCACTCGTGGAAAAGGTCCATCAATCCGTGCAGTCGTCCCTCAAGAACTTTACCATCGAGGGCCAAGAGCCCTACCTGGACAGTCTTGTCCTCCACTCGCCTCTGGACACCATGCAAGACACCATGACGGCCTGGCAGACACTCGAGTCGTACGCGCCGCACACGCTCCACAATCTGGGCATATCCAACGTCACACTCCCCGAAGTCGAGGCCCTGCACACGCACGCGATCCGCGCACCTGCTGTCGTGCAGAATCGCTTCCATGCGGCTACGGGCTACGAGGGGCCCCTGCGCGCCTTCTGTCGTGACAAGAACATCGTGTTCCAGTCCTTTTGGACGCTCACGTCGAACCCGCGGATCGTGAAAAGCGACGCCGTCGCTCGGGTGGCGCGGGGCGCGGGTGTCGACGTCGTGGCGGCGTACTACTCGCTCGTGCTGGGACTCGGGCAGCTGACGATTCTGGACGGTACCACAGATGAGGCACACATGAAAGAGGACTTGGAGGGCGTCGAGAAGGTGGGCCTTTGGGCGGATGGTGAAGGAGCAGCTGACTGGGAGGCTGCGCTCAAGAGCTTCAAGGCCATGGTTGGCGATGCTTGAAGGGAATAGTGACAGCGAAGACAGTCGGTATACCGAGCCAAGAGTACAGGTCGAGCTTGGCTCAGATGTTTCAAGGCGAAGGAGCACAGACACTGTATTCAAGCAACGCTTCCGAAGCTTATTGGCCGAGGACTGCGTCGTGAGTTGATTCAATGACTGGTGGCACATATGCAGCCAGCTTAGAATCCTCCTCCAGGTCATGACCCTTATTCGTTCGTCATCCTGCCGTCGTCGCCGCAACCTTTGTTGATGTACTGGTCCCGCTACTTGCTCTTGATCCCTTCGCCATGGTCAAGAGCGACTGCTCCAACGCCAGCATAGCTGGACGAGATCTATCATAGTAGAGGTACTACAGCGCGTCAAAGGGTTCTCGCCTGCTTTTAGTACACACAATGCTCTTTGGAGGTTCTCCCTTTGCCTCATTCTCCAGCTCGCAATGCGGAGTTGGCGGAGTTCTCGAGATGGCCGAGTGCTTTTGGGGCAACTTTGCCGTGAATCGCACCTTTCCTCTTCCACCGGCGGTTCGAGGCTGAACGGGTACTGCCTATTCCCCAAGTAAATTGAACAGCCTTGGTGGATAGTCAGCGGCTGGGAGTGGTGCTCAACAGCCTGTGAACAGGAGTGAACGAATGATTGCTAAGGGCAGTGGCGGGCCGACCACCCTCGGGGGGGCTGTACCCTCACAAGTCTTTCGCAAAAGTGTTGGCGACAATGAATGGGAAGCAAGCCGTGGCCTCGAGGTACACCTGTGACATACTGTTTAGTCCTTATCCTTCAAAAAATCGTCGGATCCATGGCACGAGTTTACCTTGACGTTGTCAGCCCCAATCTTGATCTTGCCCCACGAGACTGCTTCGTCAGGACGGGCGCCGGCATCGCTTCCGTCAAACTCCTGAGCCGTGTTGATGTAGACGGCGGACTCGGCGCCATTGCGCATCAAGCAGGCATTGGCAATATGGTGCTTGACCAAACCGCCGCCGAGGATAATCATCCCGGCCCGTTTGGCCCGCACAGAGATGGTGTTGATACGGCGGATATCCTCGACAATGTCAACTTTCAATTGCAGCGGTGACGTCTTGAATGTGTGAAAATAGAGCATATCGCCGAGGCTGCCGTCGGTCAGGGCCGGGCAGAAGACGGGGATGTTGTTCTTGTACGCCCAGTAATAGACGGATCGCTCATCGTTGATTTCTTTGCCCAGTCGGTGGATGACCTTCGAGGGCGTCCAGTTGATCTCGTCTTCAGTCCCCTTGCTGGCTTCTTGCTCCTGGAGCATCTTGTCCAGAATCGGCACCACCCAATCCTCAAAGGCACAATAGTTGGCGTTGGGGACGACGAGGTTGCCAATTCTGTTGAGTCCCTTCTTGCGCAGATCGGCACCAACGGCGCTGAAGGAGCTCATGTAAGTTTCGCCGAGGCATTTGATGAAGTCCTCTTCGATTCCGCCTGCAGTTGTGACAATGCAGGAGACATGGTTATGCTCGACCAACCACCGGAAGACGCCGCGGAGCCCAGACGAGATCAAGTTTGATGTGTAGCCCAAAAAAATGGTGGTCTTGTCCCCAGTTTCCGGGTCTCGCCATGCGCGCTTGGACGAGCGTCAGTCATGTCATGGTGCAGAGGGTAGTGAGCGGCGCTTTGCACAAACCATGTCGTTGATGATGCGGACTGCCTCGGCCATTGAGGAGGCCTGGAAGCCCATGTTGCGCATTCCCAGCAACAGATCCTCAGCGGTAACAGGGCCCTTGAGCTTGTTGAAATCGAGCTCCTCGACCTGCTGCGCGCCCGCAGGCATCGCCTCGGACTGCATGAGGACGGCGTCCTTTGCGCCCGACGGGGCGCCGTCGTTTGCCGCCATGGCCCTAGAGAATTGAGGCGCAAACAAGGGGCTTGAAGAATTGCTTCTGGAAACCTTGCGTCTCTGTTTTAGGTTGCAGAGCGTGGTCCCCGCAGGACGTGATGTGTTGGACGACTGGTGCAGCAAGTCAGGGCCATCTGGATGGACCCTGAACTTTTCCGACACGCAGCTCGGTGCCTGCGGTACCTGCCAGATCATGCAACGGGCGCCCGCCACTGGCCAACGAGGATCCGATCCGAAGGCTGCCCCACGCCCGAGCCAGCCTTGATCGCACCTGCCGTGGCACAGGCCGCCGAGCGCTTCGTCACCCCAAAACGGCCTAGCGTGCAGCGGCAATTTGAGCAGCCCGAGCCAACCAACACAAGCGCCACGCATCCGGGCGTATTTTGAAGGGCTGACGGCCTCTTGGTTCCTACAAACCACCCTCGCTCCGCCTGCCCGTGCCAGCCTTGGGCCCCAACCCATCGTCGCGCAGCTGGCATCTTGTGCTGGAATCATTCCTCGGGGTTTACAAGCCTCCGCGTTTCCACGCGACCGACATCGACTGCGCGACCCAAGGCGCGCCAGTCACTTGAGCACCCAACATCGAATCGTACCCACATGAGCCGAGGGTCGAAATCCGCCCAACCTTGACCTAACCTGCTCTCAGCTGTTCCCCTTCTGCTCCCGGATGCGATCCTAGTCGCCTGCACGTCGAGCGTTGGGCTGCTGCCCGCCATCCCTCATGTACGTACTGCCCAGCTTGGGTTCCGTCCGCGTATATGCCACGCTGGCGCAGACGCAACGGCGGCGACGCCGCACTGCCAAGGCACGGTGGAACCGGGCAACCATTTAGCCAAAGCGTGCCTCCTGCTCACTTTGCCCCCGTCTTCAGGGCGTCCAGGTACTCTAGGTACGAGCCGGACCGCCGGTCAAGATCTCCCAGGGATCGCTCGCCAGACCGCTTCGAAAGGAATTCTCAGTTTGGCGATGGCGACAGGCGACGCTCATCGGCCGAGGCGAGGTCCAACTCTTCCGGTTTCCCAGCAATTCGCGAGTCTTTTGCTGATCCCCTGCGAAGAGATCCGCCACGCGGACCCAAGGCCCTCGTCGATGCTCCAAGTGGCCCGAGAGGCGGTGGATTTGCCGGTGACTTCAGAGGCGGCAGAGGAAGGGGTCGAGGTCGAGGCTGGCCTGCAAGAGACGAATCTAGGGACCGCGGCAGGGATAGAGACATGGACTATCGGGACAGGTATCGAGACGACCGAAGCCGAGAGCGCGAACGCGAGCGCGATCGAGACTGGAGAGACTCGAGAGATTTCAGATCCCGCCGCTCCCCGGTTGGAAGAGCACGGTCGCCAGCGCGAGACTTTCGAGATCGAGATCGAGACGTCCCTCCCGGAGTTGATGCGGACAGATCGCGACGAGGATCCCGAGATGGAGGCCCCCCTGCTGCTACTTCAGCATCGTCAGATCTGCAGTTCGGATTGCATCCATTTGGACGCGGAGGAGGTTTCATGCGTGGCCGTGGAAGAGGCGGCAGAGGGGATTGGTCGTCAGATAGAGGCCGAGGACGGACTCCTTACGACGATCGCGGCGACCGGTATCCTCGAAGCCGTTCTCAAGAGGGGCGTTGGGGTCGTGAACGAGACGAGCGAGACCGCGGCGACCGATACCCCGAGGCTGACCTCCGACGCGACCTTCGTGACGAGCGTGATCGTGGCGAACGCGACCTGATACGACCAAAAAAGGAACCCCGTCAGTCCATCTCTCAGGAAGTCTCAACGCAGTCCAAGGAAGTCTCACCTCCTCCCGTTGCTCCCTCAGCGCCGGCATTTGGATCCATTCCGAGCCGCAGTGTGGGTGGTGGCGATGTTGGTGCCTCAAGTGGTATGGGGAAGCTTCCTCCAACAGCGCCGAGGGCCTTCGGCGATCGTCCGGGTTCGGCTGGTCACGACTCCGCCATCCCTCCTATAGGGCCTCCCAGAAGCTCGATTCATGACAGTTCTCCAATTCCTGTTGGACCTCGAGCGCAGCAGCAACGTCCGTCGAGCAAGCAGTGGATCAACCCCAACTTGAAAAAGGCACCAGACTCACCCAAGATGATGAGGGCTCAAACATTTGTCCAGTCCAGCCAGGCTCCACTGCGACGCGGAAGTACACAAGTCGAGCAACGGCCTCGCAGTAGCGATGCGAAGTCGGGCCCGTTAGGGTCAGGGTTCGAGGGCAGGGCCAGATCTCATCACAGTGCCGAACCTGGAGAGATCACCGTCAAGTCCGAGCTGGAATCTCGCTCTTATGACGAATACGCAGATCGAAGTGCCCGATCTGCCAGCTCTTATGGCTTATCCCCAGTAACGCAGGCCGCAACGAAATCCTCCCATGGCCAAGGTCTCGTAGCCACAAAGTCTGGCGATCAATCGGTCCAAGAAGCGAAACGGAAGCGGAGACGGCCACCGACAGTTCCGGTTGTACGATTCGCTCTGCCTCCCAAGAAGCCTGTTCCAGAGCAAGATTCGGAGTCTGACGATGATGACATGGCGGACTATTTCGACATGGAAATCCAAAAGACCCAGGCAGAATTGAGCAAGCTCCCAAAACCAAGCCTCCCCAGCGATGTTGTCCCGCGATTCGCAGCCATGTCCCATGGTGCCATGGCACAAGTTCTAAATGAGCGCGAAGGCCTGACGGAAATGCTGGGACCCGTTCCCGACAATGTCGATCTAGGCAGCGACAAGGTCAGCGAGCAATTGCTTGGAAAGCCAGTGGAGTCGGATGCGGCAGACAGAGCCGCTATTTTGAAAGAGAACCGGGACGCTGATGCCCCCATGGAAGAGCCGGAGCATGCTGCAGTGTCTGAGTCGCAGACAAAGACAGAGGAGATGGACATTGACGCACCAGGTTCAATATTACCACCTGCGCCTGACTCTCCATCGGCTACTATCGATGTTGACATCGATGCGAAGAAGCCCAGCACTAATAGCACCGTGCGCGCAAAAGAGGACAACACCGTGGCCAGCGCTGACATGCGTCAACCTGTCTTGTCAGAAACAGGCAAGGGTGCCTCGAAGCCTCCGAGCACTCCCTCACAAGTACCAGATGAGGATGATGACGAGACGGAATCTGAGGACGAGGCCTACATGAATCTCGAGACGGTCCGCCAATTCATGGCAACGCCACCCCTTGACAGCCTCCCAGACTATAGCAGTCAAGACTGGACCAAGGACAAGGACTTCCTTGCGTCGCTGGAATCGGACCCTGTCATCGACAACTTTGTGACGGAGCATCTGGACAAAATCCATATCCAGGAAACTAAGGAGCAGAGCCGCAGTCGAAAGTTGTATGCTGACAATTACGTCAATTACCTGAACTTCACCATGTCGAACGACCCGGTGGCTGTGAAGAGCAGGGATAAATTTTCTGTGGCCGCCCCAGTCGTCGAGGCTGCTGGTATTGTGACGCCAGAACCTAAACCTGAGGGACGTGGCACGGGAAGAAGGTTTGCCACAGAACGTGACCTGGAGCGAGTCCTACAGGCGTCCATGCGCGAAGACGAGGAGAGAAAGGAGCGCGAGCAGAGGGCCCAAAAAGAAAAGTATCGCAGCGATAAGGAGGCAGTGATTCCCGACATGTACTGGGACGCGGAGCAGCGGGCAAAAGCACAGTACACAGATCGATCGGGGTACACGCCGCAGGACAAGCTTGTCGCCGCATGGCGCGTACTACCTCCGGTAAACAACTTCACCGAGGCGGAGTCCGAGCTCTTCGAGAAGAGATATCTGGAGCTGCCTAAGCAGTGGGGCAAGGTAGCGGAAGTTATCCCAAATCGCGACTTCGGTACCTGCATACAGTACTACTACTTGAAGAAGAAAGACCTCAATCTCAAGGAGAAGCTCAAGAAGCAGCCCAAGCGGCGCAAAAAGGGTGGAAGAGGGAAGCAGAGATCCAGCGCCCTGGTATCGGAGCTTGGGAATGGCGAGCAAGAAGGCGAAGAAACACAGGACACCGGGGACAATGGGGAAAGAAGACGGCCGCGTCGTGCTGCCGCTCCCACCTGGGGCTTCGAGCAGCCGGCGACCGACAGCGAGAATGCGACCCCAGCCGGGACTCCCGGTCGCCGGAGCGGTGCCGCCTCAGCCAGAGGGGAACAGGGCGAGAAAGTGGACGGCAGAAAGGGCCGGAGAAAGACTGCAAAGGACAAGGACGCCAAGGGCGCGAAGGCAAACCAGACTTTGGCCGCCGCACCGACGCCGACTGCCGGGAGAGGGCGCTCGCGATCTAGTTCACGAGTGCCACCGAACGTCGAGTTTCAAACGCCGGTGCCTTCGGATCCCAGCCGCATGCCTGCCGTCTTTGAGCAGCCAGCGGCGCAGTCCAGCATCCACACACCATTTTCTGTGCAGCAACAGCCTCAGCCAGGGGTTGAGCGGCCGAAGACTGTGGCTGCATCGTCCATCTCAGACGTCATGGCAGCGCCGTCTCTCAGGCCAGAGCCACCTCCACCGCCTCAACCCTCGATGACCACCTTCAACTTGTCACAGTCGCAGACTGAGCGGAAAGCACCCACGCAGGCTTCGAGCTACTGGAGTGTGTCTGAGGCAAACGACTTTCCACACCTGTTGCGGGCCTTTGGTTCTGATTGGACATCCATTGCCGCTCATATGGGCTCGAAAACCGCCGTAATGGTAAGCTTATATTCCAGCTCGATTGTGCACGTAAGCCAAATAACCTTCAATTGCAGGTCAAGAACTATTTCGTACGGCAAAAGGACCAGGGCAAGGCGGAGTGGGAGGCCCTCGTGCAAGAGGCGGATGCGAAGCGGGCGAGGGGTGAGAAACGACCAGACCCGCCGCAACCTACCACGGGTGGCCGAGGCAGACGATACGACAATGCTGCAGTTGGGCCATCAAGACCCCTCGCTGTTGCGCCAGGGATGGATCTTCAAAGCGAGCAGTCGCCGGTCAAGATGGAGGTGCCACCTCAGCAAGCTCGGCCGCAACCGTTCTCTAGCTACGGCGTCCCGATTGCACAGGCGCCGGCTCAACAACCTCTTGCTCAGCCGGGACAACAATCCATCGCCATGCAACAGCATGCTTTGCCACAACCGGTGTCGCAAGCAATGTCGCCCGGCTCGCGCCCGTTGCGAGCCCCAATGCAGCCATTTGGGTTTCCTGAGCGCGAGCGCGAGCCAGCATCGCAAGCTCAGCAGCAACGGGTACCGCTGCCTCAGAAAACTGGTAGCAGCTCAGTGCCAGAGCTCCGTGAGCAACGGATCTTGGCTGCCGCCCAGCCGCATCAGTCGACCCACGCTGAATCGATGATGGAACGCCAAAAGATAGAAATGCAGCAGATAGAAATGCAGCAGCAGCAGCAGCAGCATCGGGATCGGGAGCGAGAGCGAGAGCGAGAGAGAGAGCGGGAGAGGGAGAGGGAGAGGGAGAGAGAGTTCGCCCGGCAATCTGAACGACCGACCTTGAGGATGAATCAGGAGGCTGAACAAGCACCTCAGCGTCATTACGAGCATTATGGTCATCGGCAACAACCAAGCCTTGGCGGAGGTTCAAGAGAGCCCTTATCGTTGGGCAGACCGTCATCTCAAGACCCGTCCCGATCCGGCGCCTCGCAGTCGTATCAACCCGTCCCGCAACAAGCTCCTCATGCTGTGCGAAAAATGATGGGCGACCCTGGCGCAGCGCAGTCCCCGCCTCTGGGTCATCTGGCATCGCGGCCGATATCATCTTCACAACAGAGGCAGTCCTCTGGGCCGATACAAGAACCTTACGGCGTCACGCCGCCCGTGCAGTCTACCTCGGGGCCAGCTGCTCCGCCAAGTCGCCCGCCAGAGCCTCGCAAAACGTCCAACATCATGTCCCTGCTCAATGACGATCCGCCGCCAACCTCGAAACGCGTCAGCGACGTTTCGGGCAATCCCGCTGGGCCGTCAGCAACGCCTCCGCCACAAAGCATGGGCCGTACGCCGCCTGGGCCTGCGCCTCCATCTCAATCGCGACGAGAACCAGAGTCTCAGTACTCTCCCTACGGCAGGACTCCGTCAGGCGGCGCTTCTGCTATGCCGCCCCTGAAGCCAACTTACTCGGGCTCACCTAACCCGGCCCAGCACATGGGCTCTACGTCGGCAGAAAGAGAATACTACAGGCACGGTGCTTACCAGGGCGGACACCACAACGGCACAAACTCGCCTCAAGCCTCTCATCGCTATCCGCCACCCGGGCAGCAGGCTCAGGCTCAGTATCAGTCGCAAGGCGGGTACCCAGCGGCATATGGCGGTGGTTCTCAAGCGCCACATGGCGCGTCGCCGCCACCACAATACAATGTGCACAGATCTGCGTCCAGAACCCGCGAAGTCCCGCAAGGGGGTCGAGACAGCGCGTGGCCGCATCAGGGCCATCAGCAGCCTCCGCCCAACATGCAACAGGCTAGTGGATGGCTGACGCAGGCACCCAAGACGCAGGCACCCCCGCCTCAGCAATCTTGGGCACCCCAACATCCTTCGTCGACCCCGAAGCCGTCTACGCCAGCGCAAGCTTGGGCGTCGGCACCCCCGCCACAGCAATCCCATCATATGAGCATGCGAGATGAACGTGGGCCCTCGGTCTACGGATCAAACTCGCAGCCGCCCCAGCATCGATATGGCCCACCGTCGTCACGGGCCCCTGATCCCGTACCCCCCCAAGCCCAGGCTTATCCGCACTATGGCTCTACAGCTGGTCCAGGTCCCCCAAGAGACCCGAGAGAGCCCGGTCGGAGCTACACACCCGGCGTCTACGATGCACGTGGGCCGCCGCCGCAACAAGGACCAGGCTATCCGGGGCCAGACCCAAGGGATCTGCAGCTTCGAGATGGACGAGACCAAAGAGATCCACGGGACATGATGGGCAGAGGCCTCAGACCCCACGAGTATGAGCGTCACCCAGACCGTTATGGGCGCTGAAGAGGATTTGATCGCAGGAGGGCGTTGTGACTTTGTACAAAGTGTGACAAGCGAGGAGATAAACTTTGACTGGCGTTGGAGGAAGACTGTTTGGACTAACTACTGGCTGTACCACATGTATGTATGGTGCTGATTTGATTATATTGTGGATCGAATACGAAAGCAGAGGCCGTAGCGCCTTGTTTGATTCTGTTAAAAAGACATGCTCCTGCAAACAGTGACAGTGACGGTGGCTTGGATCAGGCCCGTCGACTCCTGGGCGCATGCAGTCCGGGAACCCAACCCCACCATGGATCTATGTAGCCCCACCACGACAGACGCGGCGAGCGACCGCGCATCCACGCTTCATCCAACTTCACGTCTCGCACCACCATCATTAACCGCCGGCGCTCGACGCCCGCGATGGACACGGCTCGCGAAAAGACGTACTTTGAGCAACAGCGCGAAGCCCTCATGGGCGAAATCGCCACGGTCCGTCCCCGTCTTGCAGGGCCCCTACCGTTGCGACACCAGCTAATTCGACGCGCCGGCGCCGTAGAGCTTCGAGCACGTCCTCGCCAACATCAACAAGCTGAACCGGTCGCTGGAGGCCGTCATTACGGTACGTCGTGACGCAGTTCATTCTTTTGAACAGAGGATATGGGGACGCTGATTGCTGCGTGGTCGGGTGTAATCTGCAGGTCGGCAACGAGTTCTCATCGGTTGAGGCCCTGTGGTCGCAGTTCGAGAACGTCATGGCCAAGGACGACGAGGCAGCCGCGGTCAAGCAGGGCGAGCAGCACGAGGGCGAGAAACGCGAAGACGAGTCATGACACCCCCCAGAGCCAAGGCAAAGCCAATTGATGCTCCACGTTAGACCAAGAGGCCAAGACACAATCACGAATACAATAGAAGAGAGGCCCATGTTTTTAAAGATGATTTTTATATCTTATGTCTTACTCCAACCCGCAATGACTCGGCAGTTTCATGTTACAAAGGAAACCAAAAAAAAGGGCGGCGCAAGCAAAAGGCAAACAATAAAGGTAAAGCTCGCAAATATTCACCTCGCTTCACAGTCGAGTACAATCCTGCTGTGTCCCGTCCTATACCCTCTCGATCGTGATTCCTTCAAACGGAGCCCCTCTAGATGCTGGAGAATGGGCTAGGTTCAATGGTTTGCTGCGCGGGAGTCGGCGCAGCATTCATATACCAGGTCCTCGCTAGACGCAGCACGCGATAGCCAAGAGATGTCAACCCTCCACCTGCCATCGTGCCATCGTCCCCTTTGGACATGTGTGCATGCTGTACATCTTGTGATGTTGTGTCCGTGTTGTTCGTAATAGGTGCAGTCGTAAAAAGACAAATGATTCATCCAGTGGTCATTACAATTTTTTAAAGGGCCTGCAAACCGAACAGGGCCAAAGGAGATGGATTGGCATTGCGAAAGCTGCTCAGAGAAACTGACACTTTCTCTTCTTCCGCTTCGGAATGCCAATGCCGGGCGTCGAGGCTCGCTTGCTTGCTGAGGCTGATGAGGGGGCTGCTGAGGCTTCCTGGTTCTTGCGATCGTTGGAGACGACTGTGAGTATGGCACGCTCAAAGATCTCGTCGACGCCGCGCATCTCCTTGCTGCTGCACTCCATGTACTGGGCGCCCATCTTCTTGGCCACGGCCATGCCCTGTTCGGTGGTGACAGGCGTGAGACCCTGGGTCTTGAGCATGTCGATGCACGTCTTCTTGTACCGCAGATCCGACTTCAGGCCGACGAGGATGAGCGGCGTGTACGGGCAGAAATGAAGAACTTCAGGGTACCACTTTGGGCGTTGCAGGTCAGCTTGGAGGTCCTGGAGAGAAAGGGGCGCTGTCATATACCTTGTCGAGCACGTTGTCTATTGAGTTGGGGCAGTCAATAGCAAAGCAAACAAAGATGAGGTCTGTCTCCGGGTACGATAGCGGCCGCAGGCGGTCGTACTCTTCTTGGCCGGCGGTATCCCACAGAGCGAGTTCCACTGTCTTGCCTGTTGGAGGATGGGTTGGGTAGGTGATGTAATTCTCGAAGACTGTCGGCACGTATTTCTGTCAAAGCGTTGGCGCGTCAGCATATACCACGATGGAGGCGAAGACTTCCATCTTCAACGGAAAGACGAGGGAGGGACCTCCCACTCACCTCTGGAAAGTAGCCTTGACTGTAGCTGATGAGAAGGCATGTTTTGCCGCAGCCGCCGTCGCCCACGACAACAATCTTCTTGGAGTAGGTCGGCGCCTCCGTCACATGCGTCGCAGCCGACTCGCGGCCCGATGACGAGCTCATGGTTGTGCTGACGGTGCCTTCACTGGAGCGCGTGCGCTGCTCCCGTCGCGGCTGGTCGTAGCTCGTGGGCGCATGGTGAGAGTTGCGATATTGGTATGCGGCCATGGTTGTGCCAAGGAGAGTCGGGGGAAGAAGGCCGGAGGAGGCGGACGAGGTTGATGTTGCAAGATGGGCCTCGAGGGGTGTGTCTCCAGGCTCCAGTCTGTTCCAAGAATGCCAATGTTGTTTATTGCGGGCGCCGCGCGCGTGGCTCTGGCGGGTCTCGTGAAACTCGAGGCGTTGAAGATGAAGCGACTGGAGAAGCGGCGCAACAAAAGGTTTTGATGGTTGGTTAGGAAGAGGGAGCCGGCAGTGTATGTTGTGTGTTGTCTATTGCGTGTTACGGCCTTGTCAAGGGATGGATAGTGGAGATGCGGCGATAGACGGAAAGATGGGGAGTGTGCGGGCAGGACAGAGGAGTGAGGTGATCTCGTTGGGGCGCCCTTCTTTGCGCAGGGCAACGGCATATGGGTGGCAGAGAGGTTGAGCCGGGTTGACAAGGCGAAACAGGGCGAGTAAACACGTTGGCCCAGCAACGGGTCAGCTTGACAGGGGTGGCAGGGACCCCATTGCGGCTATTCAGCCCTTTTGCCTGAGGCAACATAGGTAAGCAAGGGAACCAGCGAGCATGGTCCGTGCACGGCCCAGGATTTCTGCGAGGAACAAAATTCGGCGCATGGAGCATCCACGCACACACATCTCCTCCCTCTCGATATTCCTCTGCTCGCTTCTGCTCGTCGCACGCACAGCAGCATGGCGACGACGGCCGCCAGCAAGTACGTCACCCTCGTCTCGGCCGATGGCTTCGAGTTTGTCGTGCTGCGCGAGGCAGCCATGGTGAGCCCCATCATCAAGGGCATGCTGGACCCGAGGAGTGCGTGAACGACACATGGCCTTCGCGATTGCCGGCCCCATTTCGGCTTACACCCTCCGCAGGTCAGTTTTCCGAGGCCAGGACCGCGCGCTGCGTGTTCCAGGAAATGAGGTGAGCTCTATTGTCGCCTGCAGCAGCACTCGTCGTTGCTCCCCAGCCCAGGTTCCCCCTTGGGGCATGTGCCACGGGCCACGGCCAGATTTCACGCGTGGTTTTTTTGAGACCAGCCGGTCCCTCCCCTGCTGGCTGTTTGTGGTTGCTTCTCCAGCCACACTTGGCCTGACTGTTGGCGCGAACCCCGCGATCCATTGTCTTGCTTTTGCGACGCAACGCGAGAGCTCGCCGCTGACGTCTCGGACAGTGGCATGGTGCTCGACAAAGTGGTCGAGTACTTCCACTACTGGTACCGCTATCGCAACAGCGAGGATGTCCCCGACATGGACATTCCTGTCGAGCTCTGTCTTGAGCTTCTCGCTGCGGCCGATTACTTGGGCTTGGATCAGTAAGCTTCTACGCGCTGAGATTCCCACAGCAAACCCATCCTGACACTGCCGGGCAGGGCCAACATGAGCATGAAGTGAGCATTTGATTTACTACACCCCGGATCCTGGTACTACGGCGTTTTGGTGTCGTCTTGGTGGGCATGGGGAGCATAACGGCATGCAAGGCGAGCAATTCCAGGCAGCTTCGCTACCATGAATGATGATGAATGTATCGCAACGCCCTATGTCGGGCTCAACCTTACTACGCTTCCACCGCGACGTAATCCAAGCAAGCATTCTCATACCAAGAGCCAGGCTTCCTTTGATGCAGCCCCATTTCAGCATATGCGTTCTGCCCTACACTCCTCCGTGGGTCGAACGTCTATTAGAGATGGAAGATTGATGTCATCCCTCTCACTCTGCGTGGCTCAGTTGACGCATTGAGCTTTCGCTTTTTCTGTAGGGACACATTTCATGGGCGTCTAGTTTCTCTGCATGATTCTGACTCCCGGACGCGATGCCGCTCGAAGCCCGAGCGAATCTCTCAATGCACAATGTAGTCTCTGCAGCTCCGGCTTCCTCGTAGCATACAGCCCTATGTGAACTCACAAATGCGTTAAGCGCGAGGTGGAATCACAGTACCTCGCAGGTCGTGCCACATGCCTCCGCCGAGGCTTACATCAATGTTGCAATCTCCGTCCGCTTGATCGCATGAATTGGCAAAGCAACGACCGTCATGTTTCCTAGGCACGGGCATAAGGGTCGGGCTCCTCAACTAGGCTTGCCCTTTGTAGCGAAAGAGGATCATGTCGCCCAGGAATGTTAGGCTGGTCTCAACCTTGGCCAGCAGGCCTAGGCATCCCTTTGACTGTCATAAAGCTCCAAATACATTCGTTGCAGGGGTCCTGGCCAACCAGAAGCCCCGCACTCGAGGGTACTTGTAAATTAGTGCGCCTACAGCCTATGGTAAATGTACCAACAATTCCCCTTGTTACAAAGAGCTACATTGCACACATCGCAGCCATACCGCGCTTGGGGCACCTTGCCGCTATGCTGAAAGTTACTCGAGGTACTGCGCTAGGCACCCGGGTTAAGTGGGGCTAACTTGTCATTGGAGCTTTATGACAGTCAAAGGGATTGCTCCAGGCTCACATCCGGCCCCCACGGCCCGCTGCGACCTCCGGAAATGTAGACCCAGCCCGGGCCGGCATGCGGCCGCGGTCGCCGCGAACCACAGGCGGCAGCTGCAGCCTGCCCGCCTTCCGGTCGCTTTAGGCATCAGACATGACTCACTCGGGCAAGTCCGCTTCCAACAAGATCGAACGACGATTGATGTGTTGGCCGTGGCCGCCTCGTGGACCAACAGGCACTTCTGCCTGTTTCAAGGACCAATTCAAGGTGCTTCGGCCAATAGCTGCAGTCGAACACGCGCAGAACGTAAATGGAACAAAACCGCCTATTTGCCTCGCCGTTACGCGGCCCATGGGATGGGCATCTATAAAGATGGCTGGATCCGTGCCCTCGACTCTTTCCTCGGCAAGCCACTTTCTCTTCAATCCTGGCAACAGTCCAAGTCCACACGCCCTTCAAGCAACCCAGGCATAGCTCCGCGACCATGAGAAAAATTCCAGCTCCCTGCGAAGACTTGTACTCGGACTCGTCCGACGACGAGAGCCAGATCGAGACGAATGGCCGCTTGACCGAGGAGGAGAAGCGCAGGCGTGAGGAGCTCGAGAAGGCGCCGATGCGGGCCGAGCTCAGGCACCTCGAGAAGCGTTGGACGAAGACGGGTCGCATTTACATCGCGGAGCCCAGGGATGAAGAGGACCTGCCCGAAGAAAAGTGCAACTGGTACGAGCAGTTCGCCCTCTGCGTCACCCGTAAATATGATCAGAGCAACAGCTATGTCGAGAGCACGTCGTTGGAAGTCAACTCGCCTGCCTTGAAGAGGATCTTGAAGGACGTCATCGGCAACTACCCTGGAGTTTCCTTTCACACCAGCACAATCTCTCTCAAGTTCCCGCCCATGTGCCTCTATCACTACCTGCCCGAGCTGGAGGCCGAAAAAGCCAGGCTGGACGTTGAGAGTCCAGATTCCGATGAAGCTCGACACTTGCCCATCCTGCTGGGCTTCATCGAGGAGCACTTCCACGACGCCATTGTCGAGGGCGGCAACCTGCGCGAGCAGGGTCTCATATCTTACGAGCACCTGTGGACGGTTTTCAAACCCGAGAGCCTCGTGTACAGCACCAGGCACTCGCAACCGCGAGTGTTCAGGCTAAAGTCGTTCAATTATGCCTGCGGCAAATGTCCCGGACTACAACTCAACGTGCAATTCATTGACTTTGACGGCGACCAATTCGGGTCTCGGAGCTCATGGATCACGGTGCCTGAGTTCAGTGGAGCAGCATCGATCTGCGCATTGACTGTGCTTCCTCTGAGTTTCTGTCCTTCTGAACTCGCTGTCCGCAAACGTCTCATCGAGCGTGGGCGCCGATGGGCGGCGCATGCAGGCCAGCATTTTCGACAGTACAGCGGGATTGCGCTGGACGTTGTGCAAAACAGGTTCAACATCGACTCGCGTATCATTATTGATGTTCGCACATTCCATCGCCTGGAAGCCGGCCACGCCTTTGACGTCTCGCCACTGCCCAAGAACAAGAACGAGAAGGCGGCGCTGGATGCCGGTGACGCTGAGACGGAGCTCATCCCGACGGACAGCAATGAGCGTGTCACCCTGTTGACCGATGAGCAGTGCTTGATGGCCACTCCAATGGTTCGCGGCTTCTCCATGACAGAGAAGAAGTTCCTCGAGTTCTTCATCGACAACGTGTCCGACATTGATTGGAACGCGCAATGCTTTGAGCAGCTGGTATTGCCACAGAGTCAAAAGGATCTCGTGCAGGCCCTCGTCGATGAACACACGAAGCGCTCGACGGACCCCAACTCCGGCTTCGAGGACATTGTCAAGGGCAAGTCTCGTGGCCTGATTCTGGTGCTGCACGGCCCTCCAGGCGTCGGCAAGACGCTGACGGCCGAGTGCGTTGCCGAGTTCAGCAAGCGACCGCTGTACGTTGTGTCGTCAGGCGATTTGGACACCAACCCATCGAAGCTTGACGAACGCCTGGCCCGCACCCTCGACTTGGCAAACACATGGAAGGCCGTGCTTCTCATCGACGAGGCAGATGTCTTCCTTGAGCGACGCTCGCTTCACGACCTGCAGCGAAATGGGCTAGTGAGCATCTTCCTACGCGCGCTTGAGTATTACTCGGGCATTCTATTCATGACGACGAATCGAGTGCGGACCTTTGACGAGGCCTTCAAGTCCCGCATCCACGTGCCACTCAAGTACGGTGACCTTCCACCGCACTCGCGAGCGCGCATCTGGCGCAACTTCCTCGGCGGGGCTGGTGAGGGCGTAGCCGAGGGCATCGATGAGGCTGGCTACGAAGCGCTGGCGGCGGCGCCACTAAACGGGCGACAGATCAAGAACGTGGTGAGAACGGCGAAGAGCTTGGCTTCGCATAAGAAGCGGAGGCTTGATTTGGATCAGCTGAAGCAGGTCATGGAGATTCAGATGGCTTTTGAACGGGACTTGGACGCGGCTGAAGGAAACGCCGATCTGGTCGAGCGCTGAGGCAGAACGTAGAAGTCATGTAATATCACTTTTTGCCTGTTGGGTAAATTAATCGTGAGACATGCTCGTTTGTCTTTTTTGGCAAGGCAGGATCAGAATCAGTATGCTACGAGAAGTCTTATCTTGGAATGTAAGTCAGCATAATGCTCGAGCCAGGAGTCCCGTTGTCGTGCGGCCGGCAGACGTGAAAGTCGCTCCAAGTATACAAGAACTTACCAAAAAGCGTCAGGAAAACAAACATCTACAAAAGGCAGATGAAGCACAGGGAATGCAGAATCGGAAAGAGCTTTTGCACTGACCGGGATGTGAGAACGTGTTAAGTTGAGGCTATTTTTGGCTTCGCGCGCAGTCTTTCATTTCGGTAGTACCGAGCAGAATGACGTCTTCCTCGCCGTGATGCTCGGTTGGCCGCCTCGCGTAGAATGAGGCCGTCGATGCTGGTGGATGCTCATGACGCGAACCGGACAGTCCGAAATTGGGGAAATTAATAACACTGAGTGTCGGCCTTGAGTGCCCCTTGCAACGTCAAGTGTTCGCGGATCCCTGCTGGCTGTAGGGGGTACGATCTCACCTCCGTCCGTCTCGTGGGCCATAATGCGCCCGCTCAAGCATAAATTACCCAGGTTCCACGAGACCGGGAGGACGCTTGGCTCCTGCGACTCATGTTCGTCCGGCCCGAGCCCGACGTGCATGAGGTTCTGGGGTTGAAAGCGTTTGAAGACAGGGGTACGGGGGGGGAGGGGTGCTGGGGCGTGGACCATGCTGGGCAGGTGGAATTACGTCCCTCTCTGGAAGTTATTTGGAGGCGTGGTGATACCTAACTAATCTAGGCCCCGTCATGGGCTCGTTGCCGGAAAGCACAATTCGGCGCCCGCCTGAGCCTTTCTTGGTGGTCAGCACATTGCAGGTGGTTGCTCAAGGTTACTAGCGGAGCGGTGGCGCTAAAGCCGCTGCCCTAAGACGAGCATCGGGAGTTGCCTCGCAAGTTGAACGACGTGCAAGCCTTTGGGCTTGCGCAATATGCTAAAGGCTGAACTGTGGTGAACAACTCGTAACTGTGTGATGCGACTGGCCGAGGCATCAGTTCGCCGATGGTAGAAATATGTAGTTGAGGGTCTTGCGGTCTGCAGTAGCTGGGAACAAGGAAGTCGCATCACGGCCGCTCGCAAAATCAAGGCAGGTTCCAACTTGCTTCACGTGACACCGATTCAACCACACCTGCCTCGCATGCGGGGACTGCAGCAACTCCATTCGGGTGATGCGCGAAAAGGGCAAAAGGATGAAAGAATTACACTTGAATTGACTGGGTTGGACTTCGAATATTTCTCTAGACAGAGGGAACCGATTGCCCTTCCCTGCATTGACACTCGAATTTCCAGCAATCACGTCGCTTGAACAGCTTTTCAAGTGAGCCACGATTGCTTCCAGCTCCAACTCCACCAAACATGAACACTACGATACACCAGACTACAAGCCAGTCCGAAACGTCAGAGCACAATTCATCTATCATAAAATTGTGGCGGCCTTGGGATAGCCACATTGATTACCGACTTCATCCACCCAGGCTTTAGCTTGACAGCTTCTCCCTCACCTAGCGAGAGGCATCTTTCCGCCAAATCGGGCTTTTAAGACGAGCGAACCTGTTGATTATGGGTCCGCAGAGTGTGCTTCCGCCGTCGTCGTCGACGGCAGATCAAAATGATGGGCAGCAGCAGCAGCAACAACCTCCCGAGGCGGCCGAGACATACGAGGATACGCACGTCCACGCCGTCTACGAGGCCATTGCGCCGCACTTTTCAGCAACGCGTCACAAACCTTGGCCCTTTGTGACAACCTTCCTGCTCTCCCAGCGCCCGGGAAGCATTGGTCTTGATATCGGCTGCGGCAACGGCAAGTACCTGCCTGTCAACCCTTCCGTCCACCTCCTTGGCTCCGACCGCAGTGCCTCTCTCGTCCGGCTCGCCCACACCGAGCGCGCCGGCGAAGTGGTCATCGCCGACGGGCTCGCCCTGCCGTACCGCCACGGGGCTGTTGACTTCGCCATTTGCATCGCCGTCGTCCACCACCTCTCTACGCGCCAGCGCCGCCAGGAAGCCATCGCGGCCCTTTTGCGCTGCCTCCGCCCTGACCCAGACGCCCGCGCCCTCGTCTATGTGTGGGCGCTCGAGCAGAGTGCCAGCCGCCGGGGCTGGGACGAGGGCTCTGAGCAGGATACCCTGGTGCCGTGGGTGTTGCGCTCCAAGGGTTCGCAGGAAGCAACATACCAACGGTACTATCATCTGTATCGGAAAGGGGAGCTTGAGGAGGACGTGCAAGGTGCCGGCGGTGCAGTCGTAGAGAGCGGCTACGAGAAAGACAACTGGTGGGTGATATGCAGCAGATAACCAAGGTGAAAAAAAAAAACCCCCAAAAAAAACCTTGAAGAGAAACAGTAGAGCGGAAATACCGAGAAGTGCTAG
>JALHBY010000034.1:0-60822 GCA_024340155.1 Tolypocladium pustulatum | reverse complement strand
GGGGGGGGGCACAAACTCTTCGCGAGCTTCCACGACATGGTGGCGGGGGGGGAAGTGTGCGGCCGAGGTATCAGAGGAGGAGTTCGGACGCTTGACAGGTCGGCAGTGGTGAGAGCGACTTGAGACACGGGGGCAACGGGGCCGTGGGGAAGCGTCCAGCGATGGGTGGCCCCAGGGGCAGCGCAGCCAAGTAGGTGCTGCTGCCGCCGTTGATCGTCGGTGGCAAAGCGGGCGAGCAAAGGCGGAGGCCTGCCGCAAGACGGGTCCGAGGTAGGGTTCGCAGGTCGCGTCGGGTGGAGTTGGTAGAAGTCGGGTCCGATGGTGGCAGAGGTGGTGGTTTGCTTGGGTTGAAGACCCGTCGGCGGTCTAGAGCCTGCGCTGATGAAGCGCTGGCCTGAGCTGGGCTGAGCTGGGCTGGGCTGGGCTGGGCTGGGCTGGGCTGGGACTGGCACCGCAGGGCAACCCCGCAGACACGTATCCGCCCGGTCAAAGAGCGCGAGGACGTGGGCTAACGAGCCTTGGCTTGCTTGTGATAAGCGGGCGGCGAAGGAGCGAAAATGGCTCGCGGCGTCTGCTTGGTGGAGGAACCGCAGACCGGGAAGGCGTCGGAAAGCGAGAGCCAGAGTCTGCGTACGCGTAATGATGCTACCGCGGCGAAAGCGAGGACGAGTCCAAGGGGTCGGGGCGAGGACGTTCGCTCAACGTTCGTTGACCATGGCAAAGAGGCGAAGCATTGGATGGCTGCCGGGGTCGGCTGGGGGCTCGGGAATTGAGCAAGTCCGGGCCTAACAGAGACCAGATCCAGTTGCTCAGTAGCAGCAGCGCCACCTACCTAACAATAAGGCGCTCCTGGCCTGCCAAGTATCTGGGGAGCCGCTGCATACTGTGCTCGTCCGCTACTTTGGCGGAAGGGCTGCAGACGATCTACGCGTTTGGTCAGTACGCAGGCGGCGACCCAATATGGCGCACGGTACGCTGGGCTCCAGGCTTCCCCAGCCAATATCAAGTACGGTAGTGGAGGTTGTTTGGTCCGTCCAACGCGGAAAGGTATCATCGCTTCGTGTTGTTCTCATGGGAGCAGAGAAAGGCGTTTGCATCTGGCGGCCTCATGTCCTCCTCAGCGCCCTCCTCGTACAAACACTCTGGACTCCTGCGGCTGTGGTTGGAGAGCGGGCACACACTGCTGTCAATAGTCTTCGCATGCGAAAGCCAACAAAATAAATGCGATATTTGATCATTATGTAAACAGCTAGAGCCATACGTAGCGCGTCCAGCAGGACAAACCTAGACGTTGGATTTGCCGAACATTGAGCAAGCTTGGATGGCCCTAAGCGTGCGGCTCTCGAGATAAGAATCCCACCCCTCAAGAGATACGAAAACTCCAGATGTTAGCAATTCATCTCAAGAGGGGTCCAGCTCCGGTATCCAATCTTTGTTTTGAGGCATGCTTAAACTATAGGGCTGGGTGTCGAGAACAGTCATGCGCTGGGCGATTGCCTGCTCAACACTTGCGTGCAACACATCACGTGTCTGGATAGTAACGAGAAGCAGTTTATTTGACACTGCCATGGCCACCAACTCCTGGTTGGCAACAGCAAAAAATAATGCAGCTAGACAAAATCCCGGGCAGTTCCTGAGTGAATAGTTATACGATCTAGCTTTGCGAGTCCTGAGTGTTGGCGCAGGGCTATCTATTCCTCCAAACGTGCTGCACGAGTAAACGACCTACCCTACCCTAGATCACAGGCCCAGCCAGATCTGCCCGCCCCTTTCCAACCGCCCCGCGCCAAAGGGGGGCTTGGATACCTGACAATCCAGGCGCTTCCCGCTGCCATTGGTGGCAGCGCCATGGCATGCTCTGCCTAGCAGACACGAATACAGGCCAGCAGGACACCTCGTTCATTTTCGAGAGCTCGCCTCAACCTCACCTCGCCCTGCCAGAGACAACGACCGACGAGAGCTGCGCAATTCGCACCTTTGGCCGATGCAGCAGCTTCTCACCGGCCCGTTCCCGAAATTGCACACCTTGTGAGAGCATCGCCTTGCCTCTCAATCGCCCGACCGACACTGCGCCTGTCGCAAAGGTGGTGGCACTGGCGAGATCGAAACCCCACCGTCGATTCATTACTCCCTTCTGTCGACCTGTGAGCTGCAAAAGACCTACGACTGAGGTTTCCCCAGCCCTGAGCACCCGCCGCCACGATGAGATTAGACGTCAAGGTTAGCACTTCGCAACGAAATGCGCGCAACGAGGCTCGGGAGCACTCCGCCGCCGAGGACACGTTTCGTCGCCCCCTCGCTACAATCTTGTGTCTACCGGGCAAGAACAATGACGCTGACTTGAACCCCATCACAGCGCCAGCTCTTTGCTCGCAGCGAGCGTGTCAAGGGAATTGACTTTCACCCTCAGGAGCCATGGATTCTCACCACCCTCTACAGCGGTTTGTGCCCTCGTCTTCCTTCCCTTCTCGCGACCTGAAGCCCGCGTCTGACGCCCTCTGATCGCAGGCCATGTCTACATCTGGTCCTACGAAACGCAGCAGATTGTGAAGACCTTCGAGCTCACCGATGTGCCCGTACGAGCCGGCCGATTCGTCGCGCGCAAGAACTGGATCGTCTGCGGATCCGACGACTTCCAGCTGCGCGTCTACAACTACAACACGTCGGAGAAGATAACTTCGTTTGAGGCGCACCCCGACTACATTCGCGCTATTTGCGTCCATCCGACGCTGCCCTTCGTCCTCACCGCCTCCGACGACATGACCATCAAGCTGTGGGACTGGGACAAGGGCTGGAAGTGCGTCCAGGTCTTCGAGGGCCACAGCCACTATGTCATGGGCCTCGCCATCAACCCCAAAGATACCAATACTTTTGCGTCGGCCTGCCTGGACCGTACCGTCAAGATTTGGAGCCTGGGCTCGGGTACAGCCAACTTCACCTTGGAAGCCCACGAGACCAAGGGCGTTAACCATGTGGACTATTATCCTCACTCTGATAAGCCCTACCTCCTGACCACGTCCGACGACCGGACCATCAAGATCTGGGACTACACCACAAAATCCCTGATTGCCACCCTCGAGGGGCACACCAGCAATGTCTCCTTCGCCTGCTACCACCCTGAGCTGCCCGTCATCATCTCCGGCTCCGAGGACGGCACGATTCGAGTCTGGCACGCAAACACCTATAGATTTGAGCAGTCACTCAACTACAGCCTCGAGCGCGCGTGGTGCGTTTCCTACCAAAAGGGAAAGCAGGGCATCGCTGTGGGCTACGACGATGGTGCCGTAGTCATCAAGCTGGGGCGCGAGGAGCCTGCCGTTTCCATGGATCCCTCAGGCAAGCTGATCTGGGCGAGACACAACGAAGTAGTGTCCTCCATCATCAAGGGAGGCAAGTTGGACCGGAAAGCGCGTGACAGCAGAGTCCCTTTGGCTAATCGCTAACTGATGTATAGATGCCTCGATCAAGGACAATGAACCCATCTCTCTACCGACCAAGGACCTCGGAACGTGCGAAGTCTACCCGCAGACCCTGATCCACTCCCCCAATGGCCGTTTCGTTGCCGTTTGCGGAGATGGCGAATACATCATCTACACGGCTCTGGCCTGGCGTAACAAGGCGTTCGGCTCTGCGTTGGACTTTGCCTGGGCCTCCAAAGACAACAGCAATGACTTTGCGATCCGGGAGTCGCCAATGAGCGTCAAGGTGTACAAGAACTTCGTTGAGAAGAGTGGCGGTTTGGACGTCGGGTTCCAGGCAGATGGTCTGACTGGGGGCGTCTTGCTTGGTGTCATGGGGCAAGGCGGCATTTCATTCTTCGATTGGGCCACCGGCGGCCTGGTTCGGAGAATCGAGGTTGAGCCCAAACAGGTTCGTGGTCACGGCTGGGCTTACAACATTAGCGTGCTGATCGTGTGTGTGCAGGTCTATTGGTCCGACAGCGGCGAACTGGTCGCGATTGCGTGCGAGGACACCTTCTACGTCTTGAGGTTCTCTCGGGAGGATTACGTCGACGCCGTGCAGGCTGGCCAGGTGGAGGAGGACGGCGTAGAGGCTGCCTTCGAGGTCATCACTGACATCAGTGAAAGGTGAGCTTTTATTGCATCTGTTGAATGTCGCAGGAAGTAGCCACGATTGACATTGAAATTAGTGTTCGGACGGGTGAGTGGGTGGGCGATTGCTTCATCTACACCAACGGCACGAACCGACTGAACTACCTGGTCGGCGACCAGACATATACAGTGTCTCATTTCGACAAGCCCATGTATATCCTGGGATACATCCAGAGGGATTCGCGCATCTATCTCGCCGACAAGGATGTAAACGTCACGTCCTTTGGCCTGTCGCTGCCTGTGTTGGAGTATCAGACCTTGGTGCTTCGCGACGACATGGAGACGGCCGCCGAGCTTCTGCCAACTATCCCGGCGGACCAGCTCAATAAGATCGCTAGGTTTTTGGAGGGCCAAGGCCACAAGGAGCTGGCCCTGGAGATAGCGACGGACCCAGAACACAAGTTCGATCTTGCCCTCGCCTTGAACCAGCTCGACATTGCCCTGGATTTGGCGCGAAGGGCGGATGCGGATCACAAGTGGAAGACAGTAGGAGATGCGGCCTTGGCGGGGTGGGACGTGGCTCTTGCTGCCGAGTGCTTCACACATGCCAAGGACCTGGGCTCCTTGCTTCTGCTTCACTCGTCGACAGGCGACAGAGAAGGCCTCGCCAAGCTGGCTGCCCAGGCGGGGGACAGCAACGCCCACAACGTTGCATTTTCGTGCTACTGGCTCCTCGGAGATGTTGAGCGGTGCGTCGAGGTGCTGACCAAGACTGGTCGTATGGCTGAGGCGGTGCTGTTTGCTCAAACGTACAAGCCCAGTCTCGCCATCCCAATTGTTCACGAGTGGAAGGAGAGCCTGGAAAAGGGCAAGAAGGGCCGGGTAGCAAAGCTCATCGGCGTACCAGACGAGGATGCGGACCTGTTTCCCGAGTGGGATGCGTGGCTGAAGATGGAGAGCGAAGGAGGCGCCATGGACGAGGCCCCGGAAGAGGCGACGAACGGGGGGGCGCCCCATGTTGAAGAAGCACCACAGGTTGAGGAGGCTGCCGAGGGGGAAACCGCCGTCGGCGCGGAGGAAGAAGAGTAGAACGGCTTGGCAGGCGCATCACGTGGCTTATGTAGATGGTAGAATCTGCCGAGTACCCTTTTCGTCTGGGCTACAGTGGCATGGCCTAATCACCACTAATGAGTATTGGAAGACAAATGTCATTGGGTTACTCGGTGTGAACTTGAGCGACTGACTTTCATACACGGCCGGGCCCGAGGTGGCAGTACTTGCGTCAAGAATCCTTGCCAATTCGGTAAAGAGTACTTAGGTCACAGAGCAGTGCAGTGCTTGAGTTCGGCAGTGTGAATAACACGAACGTTGGTATTATTCAATAGTCTCGCGTAATACGGAACGCAGCTGGTATTATATTCTATACAATGTGCCTGTGTATTGGCCCCTCAATTCATAGCCATTCCAGAACATGCTCCAGCTCGCTCTTTCTCGTTCCGAGGCTTGACGGGAGTTGAAATGCACCACGAACCCCTGAAGACACACAACACGCCCCCTATATCAGATCATGTTCAACAAAGAACTTAGATGGCGGCAAAGGCAAAGCCGGCAGCAGCAACGGCGGCCATAGCCATGCCCGTCTCGCGAGCGCCGGCGTTCTTGGCGGTAGCGCTGCCGCTGGGTGAAGAGGTCTTGGTGGCCGTGGCGCTGCAGTCGGTGGCGGTGTCGTACTTGGACAGGGCAGTGCAGGCGTTGATGAGGTCCTTGTTCTTGGAGGCAAAGGACTCGAGCTGCGACGCGTACGAGGAGAAGTCGCTGCTCAGGCTGGACGGGATGCTGTAGCTGCAGGGGTCGGTCTGCGGGTGCTCAGTGAGCTCGGAGACGATGGCCGGCGGCGGCGTGGGCACGGAGCTGGCAATCTGCTGCGCAGCCGAGAGACACTTGGGGTCGATCGTCTGGCGAGGGAAGAGGTTGGCGTCATCGCGAGCGATGTTCATGGCCGCCATGTAGTTGACATTGGCGGAGACGGAGGCCGCGAGGGCGAGGAGAAGGAGCTTGGTCTGCATGGTGGGCTGCGTTGGTGTTGTTGCAAAGTGTAACGAGTGGATCTGGTCAAACAATATGCAAAGATCAACGAGTTTGTTTCATCAGTGAGCTCTGGGACAACAGGGTGGCCGGCGCTGGTTATATACAGTCGCGCCCCCTGTCTACCTGATACAGAAGCATCCGACAGACATGCGAGGAGGGACCCCGGCGTGAATCCAGTCCAGTCCAGTCTAGTCCAGGGGTGTTCGCGAGACTCGACCCAGGCCAGGCAGCCCTACCCGGGCGAAGCGGGCACACATTGCGCACACGGGCCTCTGACTCGGGGGCGAGGTTGTGCAACTCAGGGCCCGAGCAATATCGTCTGTCGCGGCGCCCGGACGAATCGCAGGCGGTTGCGACACGTTAGCTCAACCCCAGCGTCCGCCACAGCCACTGGACCATGCCTACCTGAGACGGCGCTGGCCGCCCTAGCGCCCTGCTCTACCGCAGCAGATGGGTCCGGAAGCAAGCTGACGGAGGGAGATGGCCAGAATGGCGTAGTAATCCAGGGATGACAGTTGGGGGCAACGTGGAGACGCAGCTGAGCAAGCTGCAGGGTCGGACTTTTGGATGCTGCGGCACCACGAGCGACACTTCCTGACTGTGCTCAAGATTTTTAGCTTCGAGCCATAGGCATGCTGGGGTCTTGTGAAATGAGGCGAGGCTGACAATCGCCCAAAAGGGCTGCTCGTGGTCGATCGACACGAACCAACAAGGCATACCGAAATTACTCTTGCTGGATGCTGACACAGCTGGGGGCGCCAATCATGCTTCCAGTGCATAGGTAGACATCTGGAGGTGGCAGTGCGGGTGGCTCCCGCAGAGCCTCCTCAACCCAGGTGCGATGAAAGCACCATGACACCCCTCCTTGTGCGAGCCCTTGACCCATCATGCAAAATGGCGCCGGATCTGGAGAATGCGAATTCGGGACTCTGAGGTCTGGACGCACGCTTGTTCGATGGTGGCTTGGGCCGGGGGTTCTGCGACGGCTCGTATTTGATGTTGTCGGTTACCATTCGTAGTCCCAGACTTACGACGTCTTCGGCAACTCCGAAGCATATCGTCGACTACAAACGAAGGGGCCTTGCAGTATCTGTCGAAGCTGCTCCTTTCCTACTGCCCTGCAGACTGGATCCTAACCTTGAAACAGAGTCGGGGCAATCAACAGTTTGGTACGGAGCAAAGGTGGCGGCCTGCGATGATGCGAAATTGCTTCCTTCCTGTCGCGCAGGCTTTCAACTTTGCGGGGACCCACTGTGAAGGAATCTTGCCATGCTCCGTGGACGGCATCTATCTTGTACCTGCCATTTGGCGTAATGAGACTTGCGCTGCTTCACCACCCGCTCTGCGAGTAGCAGGCTACCTCTTTTCGCGAACGTGAGTCGCGTCATGGTGATCGCGGCCGCATCACCCGTCCGTCGTGGCTGTCGAGACGGCGACCGGAGCTCGGACAAAGGCTGTCGACGGGTCGTGGAGGCAGTTGCCGACCGTCACAGAGCGAACCTTTGAAAGAGTGACTGTTTAGTTATATTGTGCTCAGGCTGGTCGACCGTGTCGCGCGCAACGGGCCTATTGCTTGACCGCCAATGGGTCATGGTGTATGCGGCCCTCGGTGTCAGGGTCGAGATGGTTGACGTCAAATGCCGGCTCGCTGAGCTAGCTGTCCGTTGCTCGCCCACTACCATGGCCCCATGCACGTCGGGAAGAAACCGAGAATGTCAACAAAGGGAATCCCGTTGAAGCGCATCTGGCTGTGCAGCTTGGCGCAGGTGAGCTCTGTCAGGCGCTGGTGAGACCACGGGTGGCTTTCATTCCGGTACTCTTCATCATGCGTGCGACAGGTGAGAGCCAGCCAGGGCCGGCCGACCTTTTGATCGCGCCCACGACGAGATTGCGCCCCAATTATGAAGAAGGCTGTCGGAGTGTTGTGTTCCCAATGGATGGTCGACAGTCGCGTGTCCTCGTCAGGGTGGTGTCCGGGCTTTCGGGACGGACGATGACGCCTCAAATGTCCCAGTGGTTGGCCAGAGACGTGGCTCGGGCGCGCACGCTAGAGAGGCTCGCTCTATCTTAGAGCAGCAAATCCCATGCGGCATGAAGTTTTGAAGTCAAGTCCTCACCGAGCGTTATCATAAAGCCACCGCTTTGTCACGTCGATCGCCAGGGCAAACTTGGGGCTTTGCCAGCGGCCAGATTGGAGTCTGGAATGGTCACTCGGCCTGCAAACCCTCGACTTGTCATGAGAAGAGGCACGCTTAGCTTTGCGTACGAGTAGTGGCAACAGCACTGGCTGCGACGATAAGTAGAATGGCGTTGACACGCAACGCCGATTGCTACAGGTATGAAGGATGACTCCTGGCACGGCAGAGTGCACACGACTCGCCAGTCTGTTATGCGTTTGGCCAATTGCCTGCGTGCTTCTGGTTTGTCTTGTGGAAAAACAAGCTTGAGGGCGACAGCTGTATCCTCAGCATTCAAGGCGCACTTGCACCCTGACGACGTGAGGCCCGGCCGTAAGAAAGCTTGCCAGGCGCAGACATGGGAGACCAAGCATAGTTGGGTTGATGATGGAAGCTCGGGGGGCCCACATTGGCTTGTGGTGATGTTGATCTTGTTTCCTGACGGACGAGTCTCGGTCTCAAGACTGGAACGACTTGCTATGAGACAGGGTGCGCCGCACTTCATCCCGAGTGATAGTTGCCAATATATGCGAAGAGGCAGCAAGTCGAGTACTGGCCGACTATCCGCGGGCGACTGGCCCCAGAGGAGGGACTGAAAGGTCGAGGGTACGTAACCATTTGCGACACAATGTCGTCGATCCTGATGCCTGCACTAGGATAGGTGAGCTCGACTGGATGATGTAAAGGGTTCAGACCAGCCGGCATCGAACCAGCGCGAGGCATCTGGGGTCCAATCGGGAGACGAGTAGGTGGATTTTGAAGCCGTACGGAGCTTTCGCTAAGCTAAATGGCACCTCTATATCTGGAAGCTGTTTCATATTTTGTGGTGAAGCTGGTCCAAGTATTCGGATCATGCCTGGTCGGGGCACGTGGTTGTTGCGTTCAATTAGGATTCAGGGAGGCCGTCGCAGGCAGAGAATAAGGCGGGGCGGGCAGTCGCCGAGAGAGAGGCTCAGAGCGTCGTAGTTTGAACCCGTGCGGCATCGCGACTGGGCGTGCGCCATTTCCGCGACGCCTCGGCAGGCCGCTCCCGCTCCGAGGGTGGCACCAGCAGTAGGTTAAAATTCAAGGTTTTTTTTAAGGTTTCTGGTAGCGTGCCCGTGTGGCGCTGAGGTACTGCGATCGATTCGGCAGCGGTGCAGGGGTTGGCTGAAAAACAAAATAGTCATGGCGTCGACACTTAGCTACAGTTCAACGAAATCAAGGTGAGGTCCTTAGGAGGGTGGTATCGTGGAGCTTCCGGAGTCCTTGTTCCACGCGTCGACACGCGATGCGGGCAGGCCAGTGCTAGGACCGCAGCACCACGAACAGGACATGCACCAATCTGCAGAGCAAGGGACTCATAATGAGATTTGCCGGTACCGGCTGACTGGTCCATCCCGCAGCGCGCAGCTGCTTCGGTCCCACTGCATCGCGCATCGGCGGATCCAGCAGATGTATTCCTCCGTGCATCGGCCCGCAAAGGCCCGGTGGGTGGGTGGAAGCCCATGTGCCTGGAAATGTTTTGTTGCCCTTGGCTGGAAATGGGTGGGTTTCCGACGAGCCCGAGCCAGCCGTAGAGATGGCATCTGGGCTAGAGCAAACGATGCGGCTGATGATTCATCGCCCAGGTCGGAGACTCTTGCTTGGCGGGATGGGGACGGGAGCTCGACCACCAAGCTTGAGTAGGTTTGTTTCCGGCGCTGCCGTACGTCCGAGACGTCTCAACCCACCGCAAGACGAAGACACAATGCCGGACTGGCGCTTGAGGGTTCTTTAGTGAGCGTGCGGAAGCTTGTGCAACATGGGATGAGCAGACAGCTGTCGCATGGCATGTACGACCACGGTCATCGAGACGAGGCTTCCGTGGCCTCTTCCAGCTCCAGGCGGTAATGCCAAGTGGGTTCGTGAACGGCGTCGTGCTCTTAGTCGTGCAACGCGTCACCAGCCAAGAGTCGGATTCTTCTCGTCTTGTCCTGCTCAACAAGTGCTGGCCAAACGCCGTGTACGAAGCAGATGGTCCGGCCGGAAGAACCCTCTGGGCCCTCAAGGCGTTTTTTAGTGCCGCCTGGCGCTGCGCCGTCAAGGGAATTTGAGCCTAGCGCCGGTCCTGGGAGCTTGGCACGACAATCAGATGGATCTGATAACCGGGCCGGGGGACTAACTTGGAGGGCCTAGACTTTCCCCGACAGGAAAGCCAACAGCTGCGTGTACGCGGTGACGGGGGAGGAGGCGCCACGCCCTCGGCCTCTTGGCTTGGACGTGGCGTCCGAAGTGGTAATTACAGGCAGGCGCTGTCAGTGGCCGTCGTGGGTTGCAACTCATTACCTGCTGTCACCGCGCAAGCTGGGTACGATACGATGCAGCCCCCCGTCGTCCTACTCGTACATACTCGTACATCCCTTTCAGTGCCCTCGAGGGCCCACCGACGGGTCCCAAGTCCGACCACATTTGAAAAACCTAATAAGGTAGCTCATCGGTTGCTCGCGTGAGATGCATGCGAGGTACCTTGCTGGGTTACTTTGCGCCAAGCAAGTGCCGGCCGACCATTGTTGAACTTACAAGTCCAGCCCGGTACCGTCCATGCTTCCTTGGTATTCCATGCCCTCGAGACTACCTTACCTTACAAGAGTCCTGCCTCCACCGGTACCTTCCATGCTTCCTTGGTATTCCGTGCCCTCGAGACTACCTTACCTTACAACAGTCCTGCCTCTACCACCTCTCCTAACCTCCCCGCCGCTTGCGTGGTCCTCTCCTCTCAACCTCTTCTCTCGCCAGCGCGATCCTTTGCAGACATGGATAACTCTGAAAAGGCCGCGAGCTTCAACGAGAGCCACGCTGACCGAGGACGCATGTCTGCCGCAGATGGCGTGAGAGACATCAAGTCGCCCGGTGTGGCCCGCGTCGAGGCCCTGTCCGCGGCCATCACCTTCACCGACCGCATCTTCATCTTCTTGGGCGTCTTCCTCGTCGCCTACGCCTACGGCCTCGACGGCACCCTGCGCTATGCCTACCAACCCGTCGCCACGGCCTCGTTCGGCGTACACTCGCTGTCGGCGACGATCAACGTCGTCCGCGCGGTTATTGCCGCGGTCGCCCAGCCTACATCGGCTAGGATTGCCGACGTGTTTGGTCGCGTTGAGCTCATTTGCGTGTCCGTCCTTTTCTACGTGCTCGGCACCGTCATCGAGGCCGTCGCCACCGACATCAAGACCTTTGCCGCCGGCAGCGTCATTTACCAGGTTGGCTACACCATGATGATCCTGCTCGTCGAGGTCATCGTTGCCGACATCACGTCGACCCGCGCCCGCCTCTTCTTCAGCTACATCCCCGCCCTCCCCTTCATCATCAACGCCTGGGTCAGCGGCAGCGTCTCCGAGGCTGTTCTCGGCGCCACCACCTGGCACTGGGGCATCGGCATGTGGTGCATCGTCTACCCTGTCTGCGCCTTGCCCCTTATATTCAGCCTTTGGAACGTCTCTCGCCGCGAAAACAAGAAGGGCCTCCTCCAAGGCGTGGTCTCTTCTTTCCAGACGCTTGGCTTTCGCTCCTTCTCCTTGGAGCTTTTCTGGATGCTCGACGTCGTCGGCATGATGCTCATGATTGCCGTCTTCGCCCTCATCCTCGTGCCTCTGACGATTGCCGGCGGCTTCCAGGACCAGTGGCGATCGGCTCATGTTGTTGCACCCCTCGTCGTCGGCATCCTATGCATCCCCGCCTTCGTCTTCTGGGAGCTTCGCGCGCCTCATCCCCTGGCCCCCTTTGCCCTTGTGAAGGATCGCGGCGTCTGGGCGCCCTTTGGTATCGCTACCTTCCTGACTTTTGCCTGGTCTATGCAGGCCGACTATCTCTTCACCGTGCTGCAGGTCGCTTTTGACTTTTCTGTCGGAGCTTCTACTCGCATCACCTCGCTATATTCCTTTACAAGCGTCATCGTTGGCCCTCTTCTCGGCCTCGTCGTCTTCAGGGTGCGCCGGCTCAAGATCTTCGTCGTCGTCGGCACCTGCCTCTACATGGTCGCCTTTGGCCTGCTCGTCCAGTACCGCAGCTCGACCACGGGCAATGGCCGCGCTGGCGTCATCGGCGCGCAGGTGCTTCTCGGCGTGGCTGGCGGCATGTTCCCATACACTGCTCAGGCCTCGCTGCAGGTTGGAGTCAAGCATGAGAACCTGGCTGTCATGACTGGCATCTACTTGACCATGTATAACATTGGCACCGCGCTCGGAAACACCCTCTCTGGAGCCATTTGGACGCAAATGCTGCCATCGAAACTCAGCGAGAAGCTCTCTGGTGTCAACTCGACGCTGGCCGTGCCGGCCTACGCCGATCCGTTCACAAATGTCATCATGGTCTATCCCATGGGTACGCCCGAGCGGGCTGCTGTTGTCGATGCATACCAGTCCGTTCAGCGCATCCTGGCCATTACCGGCCTCTGCCTTTGCGTCCCTCTCATCTTCTTCGCCGTCATGTTGCGCAATCCTAAGCTGAACAACCAGCAGACGCTGAACAAGGATGGCGACTCCGAGCCTGATGTCAACGACAGTGTTCCGAACCGCCTGTAACAAGTAGTCTTCTTGGGGGGTATGTATTCTTGTCATTGTTAAATGACCTAGTTTATAACCTGCTCCACGTGGCGACGTCTTGTGCCTGCTTTGCACCGAGTTCCATCGCCTACAAGTAATTGACGGTAAATCATGTCCGCTTATGCTGAAATACATGTGTGCTCAAAATTCCGTGCCAAAAGTTGTCGGTCAACCCTCAAAGGGCGTCTCATATGGCCGCTCAGCCTGGGGCGTGATGCGTGCCAGGTGGCGCCGCTGCCCATTCTCCCAGTCCACTAAGGCGCTGTGCTGCGTCACCCTGTTGTCCCAGATGACAACAGTGCCCTCCTCCCACCTGACGCGTGCTTGGAAGTCGGCGCCGTAAGCCAGATGGTCATATAGGAATTTGAGGATGGCGTCAGACTCTTCTTTCTTCATCCCGATGATTTCGCGCGTAACTGTCGAGAACAGTCAGTATTCGTTCTTTGGTGCGGGTGGCCAGAGCCTGGCTTACATTGAGGGTTCACGAAGAGGGCCTTCTCTCCTGTCGCTGGGTGCGTCCGCACGATTGGGTGCGAGTTCACAACAGGCTCACGCCTCTTGATGCTCGCCCTGGCCGCGGCAGCGTTGACCTGCTCAATGCCAGAGTGCGTGGCCTTGAGGCCGTGAAGCCGCTCCTGGAACAGCGGGCTCAGGCGCTTGTATGCCTGTACAGAGTCGACGAAGAGCGTGTCGCCACCCACATCTGGCTTGTTGAGGATGTACAAAAAGGTTGTGCCGGGCGGCTGTGCCTCGTACGACACATCCGAGTGCCACGCCACGGAGCTCGTCCGATCTTTGAAGAACTCCTCGGCGCCCTTGTCGTTGGCGCCACGGTGTACGAGGTGAACCTCTGGGAAACCCTCGGGGGCACCCGATGTCGGGTGGATGTGGTGACGACCAAAGTAGGAGCCATACTTGAGGGCGTCGGGGATGGAGAGGTCGGCAAAGTCTTGGGCTCGGAAGGCAACGACCTTGCGCTGCGCGACGAAGAGGGCGAGCTCGTCCTTGCCGGCGTCGCTGAGCGAGGACAGTTGGATGCCCTTCACCTCGGTGCCAATGGTCGGCGTGAGGTGTGTAACGGTGGTGCCTTCAGGGAACAGGTTGGGGAAAGATCCATCGGCGTCTTTGCCGTGCTCGTGGTGCTCAAAGGGCTGCAGAGGGTCATCTAGTTCTTGGGGCTTCCAGGTCGGGAGGTAGTGAGGGTACTAATATCCAAGCATCAGAGTCTGTCCATATGTACCATACATGGAGAGGGAAGAGGGGATCCTACCTTGGCACCGTTGCCGCCTGCCTTGCCAGTCTCGACGTCTGTATCAATGTCGTGGCCATCGATCTCCTTGTACTGCCCGAAGTTGAGCTTGAACGTAGCGACAGAGTCGGTCTCGGTGGTGGTCTCAACAAGAGCGGGCGCCATCTTTGCTTCGATCTTAGGGAAAATTGACCTTCGACAGGGGCCCTTGTGAGGATTTGAATGTGCGTACATCAAAGGCGCGTTGTTGCTCCTTATATGTCCGCGACTACGCGGGCTCTGGCTTCCGGGTCATCCTCGCCTGAAGCCAAGCCATGCAACCAATGTTCCCCAGATCGATCCCCGCAATGGCACCCAGCACGTAAGATATTGCGAAATGAGTACATTGTACCGATCGCCGGTTCCTTAAGTCGATGCACCATTGCGTGAAGAAGGCATCGGCAGCGCGGGTGGTTGTACAGTCCGGCCCCTCTTTTACTCCAGTTGGTGGCGGTTTGAGGAAGTCTAAGGAGGCGTTGACGCGATGATGGCGCATATCACGCCACCAACGACGGTACTCCTAAGCACCCACAAACGGTGCTGAGCACGCAATTCGGAGAACACAAGGCCTAATGAGCTGCCTCTGTGATTGAATATACGAACAGCATAGCCTCCTAGCCTTTGGATATCGACGATCCCCTCGGCCCTTTGTTTCAGGCAAAAAAGTCGACTGCTTTCAAGTTTTGGCCTTTGGCGAGCATGGACGCATTTGGACTGGACCTGAAGCGACTGGAGCAGCTCATTGAACCTACTGGTCTGTGTTTCGACTTCGTCACGTAGCTGCCCTCCGCAGGGCGTTCTGGGCATCAATGCGCGGCGGATGCAGACCATGTGCATTGATTACCAATTTGGTAAAACCCAGCATTACACCTTTCTGCGTTCGCGCGGAGGAATGTTTTGCCAAGCGGCCTCGTCGATGCACCGCTGGACCGGGCCGCTGCTTGGGCGCTCCGACCACCCAGGCCCCCAAAGTAAGCAGTTGTTGTACTAGGCTGCTTCGCAGAATGAGCTCGGTTGGATAATGAAGCGTCATTGGTGCAGATAACAAAGCATTCCCGCCTCGAAGTTGGACCAGGGTTGTCCGGACAAGCCGTAGTCGGAACCGCGCCTAATTCCACGGCAAGCGGCCGTGAAGCTTGATCACAGAGGCTCTGACCCCGACCGAGTTCGGAACAAGCATGTCGGACCTCTGGAAGTGGAGCAAGACGTTCCGCATCCCCGACCGCAACGTGGTATCGTCGTCTACATTGCCGATGAACAGAAGGGGGTGGCGGCATCGGAGCTGATGCTTTGCAAAATGACTTCCTCGACTTCCATACTTGTCACCGCTCTGAAGTTATCATCGCTTCAGCGATCCATCGGCCTTGCGTTGACGATTTCGCACATTGTGCGAATGCGTCCAGCGTGCCGCACATCAGGAGCGCACATAAGCAAATGCTACGGGGAAGTTCGCTGCTCGCCCAATGTCCACGGGCCAGACTTATTCGAGTCCGCGACGCCGGTCAGAACTTGACTACACAGGGTCCGTCGCCAATGAGAACGATGCCAACTTCGCTTCAAGGGGCATATAAGGTGTCTGAAACCTCAAATCGCTGGGATTTGAGTGATTCACCAAGCCGAGCATCTCGAGGTCAGTCATGGGAGACCCGCCTGGAAGCAGTATCGGTATTTTCTTCAGCGATCAAGGGGCCTTGTTCGCGGAACTCTGGTCGTCCTGAGTTGCCTTTGAACTGTGCGCCTCAGAGAGCGCTCTTCCCTCGACGAGCCTTGGAGAATGGACGATGAAGGGCATGAAAACGGTTTTAGCATCAGTACCAAGCTTCCCGTTATCTAAGCCCGGTAGTCAATATTGCCTCATGTTTAGCCGTGCCACGACGACCTCTCTCGAGCTAGTTCCGTCTGACAATTCCTTCAAAAGCCAGCTAAGAGAACGTCAGGAGCGAGCTCCAACGTGACTTGGGCGTGTACACTGCTCGCGAGCACTTGGACATGCCGCAAACTTGGCGTATGTGGCAAACAGCAAATTGTGGTGTTGATATGAGTGAAAGCCATCATGAGGCTACTCATTTGTTCATTTCATTTGCCTCAAGGGAATTCGTCGGCACTTGATGCTTAGCATGCGAGGTGGTTGGGCGAACAAGATCAGCCTAGGTTCGTCTATCTACTATCCATACGCACAGTTCCCCTCCTAGAGAATGACAAGGGATAGTTATCTTGATAGAAGGTTTCGCTCGCTATGATGAGAATAGACCTCGTTGCGGGCTGCTGTGGCTCACCCAATTGTTGCCAACATGCTTGCAGTGCATTGGCAGGTAGCCCAGGGGTATGCACCGGTAACGCCCAGTATGCCGCTCCAGTCTCGTCGATGAATGAAAGACATAATGCACCTGGGGCTCTTTAACTCCCGATAAGTTATGGGCGCTCCGATTATTCGTCTTTTTCCACAGACTTCAGTTGCGTGGCTTGTGATGATCGGAGAACATTCTCCCTCATAATCCAGCCGAAGAGGAACAGAGTACCTGGCCCACAGGTGATGAGCGTCAAAGTGCCAAGGACGAGAAGGCGAGCCCACGACAGCTCCACGCGACCAGCATCCTTGAGGTCATAGAAGTGATATCCCAGCCAACACAGTCCCGCGCCGAAGCAGCAAATGTAGTCGTACTGAAGAATCGTGCGCAAGGCGACTTGTCCTTCGTGAGGGTTATGAAGCAAGTACTTGGGCATGAATATCTCGAATAACGACATTCCGGACTCAACAATTGTGTACCAGTAGGTGCCGGTGCCAATCACTGCAAAGATGCCGATTGTCAATCTCAAGCTGACAAGGCCGCGTGTAGACCGAGCGAGCCAGCTGGCCAGGCCCATTTTAGAGACCACAAGGAACGTCAATGAGCCCCAAATGCCGTAAAGCTGCCATACCCAGTTCCACCAGTGTCTCGCCGCTAAGCTCGCGTTGAAGTAGCTGGCGAAATGCGGCACATAATAGGCCAGAGCGACTGTGGGGATGACTGATGCCACATACTCATGTTCAATCTGCGTGCTGTGGACAGCTGAATTCAATGGTGTGAAAACATAAGAGGCGTAGAGGTAAAGGGGACCAAGGACACCGAACGGAATAAGCTGTGCAAAAAATGCCAACAAAAGTGGACTAATGCGGAAGGGTTAGCAAAGGATCATCGCACATGGTGGAACGGGCGTCACATACAATTCAAACACCGTTGAGCGGTGTATCGGACGGCACGACTCTAGCAGCAAGATAGCGTACATTCCCGCGTACTCGGTGAGAAAGACGAGAGTCTGCCAGTACGCTCGAGAGTCTATGTTAAACTGCAGCTGCGCAAAAGCAACTGTGACTTGGCCAAAAAGCAGGTCAATGAACCCGACGCCGTAAAAATCCTTGATTAAAGGTATGTTGAGGTTCTCGGCATCGAACAGTGAGCGTTGGTGCATGCGCTGTATGGCGGGCGCGGTTGGCTCAGCCATGGCAAAAGCCCTGAGCATGAGCAGTGTCCAGGCCAGGATGGGAAGGGCGCTCAAGGCGCGACTCCAGCGGCGCTTCTTGCGATGAGTGCTTAGCCGCTCAAAATCCGCGGTTGAGGCCATGTCGGCAACAAAGAGGGTGGCCTTGTTAAAATTATAAATGTTGACACGGTCTGACCATCTGGCACAGAGGACGAGGAGGCTTCTCTCGGACGTAAACAAGCTCGCGGTGATGAGTCCATTTGGAGTCTGTCGCGGCGCGTGCGTCTGCTCGAAGGACCTCTGCTCAGCGGAAATTGCGGATCAAGAAGAACAAAGCAGGGTTCGATCTGACATGCCCCACCGGTCCGCAGCGACCCGAAGGACGGCCAAGGATCAAGTAATAGGAAGCAGAATCCGGTACAGAATTGGATGGCTTTTCTGGCGGCGCAGCTCCACTTCAACTAGGGGTACAGGTACTAATAATAAGGCTTACGAACACAGCTGCTGAGTCTTGCTGCTCGAATGTTACGAATGTCTTCGAAATTCTTTCTTGGGTTGTCTCATCTCCACAACGGACCTAAAAGTTGCGACGCCACACTCGTCCCATTTCGGCCCTGGGCATGTGATCCTGATTTTGTGGCCAGAGTACATTTGCAACGCGGGGATCGAGAGACGACTTTGAGATGCCTTGCAATATTGATAACCTCAATCGGCAAGCGCCAAGATTAGCAAGCTTTACGAGTACGAGTGAAGCTGCAAAGGAGTGAGCATAGAGTCTGGCTCAGGTCAAAGAAATGCTCGGACGCAAAGGAGAAAGGAGACTGACTTCGAAGTCTTGAGATGGGAGTCACGGTCTTGGACGAAGGGCGTACTCAGTCCTACGCTTTATGGAGCCGCATTGGAAATGCATAAATGCCGGTTATTCGAACCTGCCTACCCGGTATTACTTTGTACATACGAGTAGGTCAATTCCGGAGGGTGCTTACGAGGGCTTGAGAGGGCAAGGATCGAACATCAAATGGCAAGACACATGGTTCATGCCCTGAGCATGATTCTTCCACGGCATGGGGGGGAAGATGAACACCGCACAGGCGCAAAAGTGTGCGGTATTCATCTTCCCCCGCATGCCCCATGGGCATCGTCCCCATGGGGTATTCGAGGAATCACGAAAGCTGGGTATTGGTTGCCCCAAGCCGGCGCGCGGTCCGAAGGCGCTCCGACCACTGGCCGAGCGCAGGCGTGAGCGACACTATCTCCCCACAGGGTGGGGCAGCGGGTGAGCAGTTAGGTTGCCTTATGTGATGGGGCCTGCATGCTTCTGGATTGGGACAGAAAGATAAAGCCAATCCATGGAAAAGCACGGAGAAGCAGCACCTGCAGATGGGGACTTGGCCCTGTTCTTCGAGAGTTACGCGACATTGAATCACTGACCTCGTCATGACTTCCAACCCGGAAGCGGATGTCGCCGACCTCGAATACGAAGATGCCTTCGTATCGCAAGGCCGCGCCGAAGGCGCGCTCTGCGACGAGACCCCCGCGTGCGTTTCGCCATGGCGACCTAGTCCTCCATAGCGTGAGAGTCGACCAGGTCCGCTAACCATGTTGTGCAGATGCCAGTCCTGTCGCAAGAAGAAGTCGAAATGCTCGAGGCAACAGCCATGCTCGCAATGCGTCAAGTCCGGTGAGTGCAACGCTGGTAGCTTGAACCTGCAGATGCTGACCTACACTGCGTAGGCGTGGAATGCGCCTACGAGGATAAGCGATTGAAAGGAGGCATCAAGACAGGGGTTGTTGAGCGGCTCAACCAACGGATAGGTGTGAAGCGCCATGCTTTCAGTTCATGCAAGTGGGATTCACCGTTGACGAATTCTCCAGACGTCCTGGAGAGCATGTTCCTTGGGCAGGGCATCTTCCTGCAGCAACTGCTACGGGACTCAGGAGATGCCAGTGCAGGTCCGGCTGCTTTGCCAGCGCGCGGCGGCGGCAGCGACGGCGAACCACCAACTGCTCTGCGTTTGTATGCCGACAGGCTGAAGTCAACCTTCCGCTCATTGGGCGCCTCTGAGACGGAGCATCAAGGAGAGGGTCAGCTTTCAAATCCCGCGCTGAAGCGCAAGCGCGACTCGGATTCGTTTATCCCGACAAAACGAACACAGACGACATCAAGTGACAATTTATGTGCGATGAATCCTCTCCCTAAAGAGGTGGAGGATATCATGGGAGTGTACTTCAAGTATGTGCATCCGTGGGTGCCCGTTCTGCATCCGTCGACTTTCATCAGGCGAGCCCGTGACCCTGAACGATCCGACGGTGTGACCATGATCCTCAGTGCCATCTTTGCGGTCGCGGCAAAGTACATGAGACAACCAAACATGGACAACGCAAATGATCTCAGTGAATATGCGTCAGCATGTCGTCAGAGCGTCATTTCAGCGGCCACGGAAAGCAGTTCGGTCGAGTCCGTCCAGGCTCTGCTTCTTGTCGCATTCGAAACGGTCTGTATGCCTTCGGCATCATCCCTCCCGTTGGACAGGCTGACTCCTGTGCAGATAAATAGCGGAAGGAGCCCCTCACCTTGGTCCCTTTCTGCACTCATCAGCCGAAAGGTCGAGGAGCTTCAGCTGAACACGGAAGATGTGCCCACAAGGGGGTCTTATGCAGAATACTTCCTGACTACTCCGCCGTCGCTGGACCCTGCGAAGACGTGGTTGGAGATTGAAGAACGACGAAGGGTGTTTTGGCTTGCATTTCTCATGGACCGATTCTGTAGCATCGCGACAGGGTACAGTGCATCTCTTTCCCCAAGACATCGTTATTTAGCTAACTATGCACACAGCACGGATCCCACTATATCGAGTAGACGTATCCGAAGGCGCTTGCCGTGCGACGGTTGCATGTGGGAACAGGACCAGTGCGTCGAAACCTCGTATTTCAAGATGCATGAACAGCCCCAGAATGAGGTGACTACTTCGGATGAGGCTTCGCCCTTTCCTCCACCGTATGCTTCGAAAGAGGGCCCGAACGGGGTTGGGGGACTGGCGTATACCATTGAGGCTACTGAGTCCCTGTCGTTGATTACCAAGTTCAACCTACGCCACTCACTCGATCTTGTCAATGCTAGCCAGTTGTCGGCTTGGCTCAACAGGTTTCGACAACTTGACTCTCGACTGCTGCAGTATGTGAATACCCCTCGCGCTCGTCATCTTCCGAGTCTTAATGTTGGAATCAGATGGGAGCTGTGCTTGACACACCGCTGGCGTGATGTCCGGGTGGTCAATGGCTACATCGACCCAAACCTCACTCTCGCACACATGACGCACAATGCAGCCATTATTGCGCTTCATCGCAGACTCGCGCATCCGCCTCCTCAATCCAGAGCTTGGCTGTCGGGTCTTGTCTCGGCTGCCTCGCGAGAAGCATGCGTCATGGCTGCCATGAAAATTGACAGGATTTCTCGGCGGTACTTGGCTGCGAGCGAGGGGATCGCTCCTCATCAACTCGCCTTCTGCCTGTTTGTTGCAGGTCAGGTCCTCTTAGGTAAAACGACGCCCCGACCGTGAATGGAACTTACGCTTACCTTGAGATGTAGCACAGTCGGCGTACTACGCAGTCCGGCCGCCCGACGAGGTCGGCTCCATCATCTCATCTCTCAACGAGATCTCCAGGCGCTTGTATCAAGACGATGTCTGCCACGAATCTCCCGCCGCCAAACTAGCAAACGCTTTAACGGAACAAAGAGATCGGGACTTGCCCTCATATCAAGCAGATGCATGTACGACACAGCAACAAACACCCTTTCCAGACTTTCACCACACATCCACCTCTTGTGATATACCCAGCGTTTTGCAGCACTGTGCAACTTCACCATCAAGTGGCATAAGCCCAGGCGGTTTGTCTCTTCTTCTGCATGATCCTTCCCGTCCCTCAGGCGCACGTGCCACAGACTTGACCCAGCCGCTGCTCTCAGGATTTAGAGCGCCCCCTTGGCCAACCTCGGTGCCAGGCAACAGTCGTCAGGTTTGCTGCGATGTGATTGATTTTGCTGAAGGGTTGAACGGAAGGGAGTTTGGTTTCCTTGCAGAGCTACGTGAACTGGAAGCTAGAGCCAAGGAGCGAGATCAATGTGCAGGCGGAAACGCTGAGGAGGCTCATGGTGGCCCTCAGTAGCTATGCTTCTTTACGAAAGGCTTTCCCCCTGTATTTCATTGTAAAGCATTTCCCTCACTTCTGTGTATTTGAAAATACATGAACTTGACTGTGGCTTCCGAATTGACAATCCGGCAGGATGAAAGACAGCTGACAGACCTTGCGTTACCCTGTAAAATACCATCTAAGCCTGCCTCGCCCCGATCATATGCCTGGCCCGTTGTATGCTCCACGATTTGGCTTCGTCGCGGTCGAAACCAAGTTGCCATAGTAGTCTCGACCGCCGCTTCCAGCGATGATCGCGCCGTTGAAAAGAGCAGGAGAGGACTTTGTTAGACGGTAACCATCAACAGATTCTAGAGTATTCCCGCCAGTGCCCGGATTAACGAAGCCCGGGTTGCCCGAAATGCCGTTATCAGTCGGCCGCTGGACATTCTGGAACAAGTTCCAATCCCATTCGATGCCACTGCGCGCTGGAAGCGTTGAGTTGGAGTTGCCCACAAAGATGTTGTTCGTGAAGTAGGTGTCCTCGGGCACAGAAATGTCAAAATTCTGGTCTGCGCAGTACATGACGTTCTGGTAAAAGTACAATCTGGAATTGTCGCCGTTGCTAGACATGCGACAATCGTTTTGAAAGATATTGTATCGCACAATCTGGTTTGCTCCGCCCGAGGTGCCGCAGCCGTCGCAATTGAGGAAGGCCCCTCCCGCATTATCGTGGCTGTAGTTGTATTCAACTGTGCAGTTTCCCGTATTGCCCCAGTCGCAGTCGAAGGCTTCGCTATCAGTTTCGGACATTATGCTGCCGTAGACGACATTGTGGGAGAGGGTCGGATTGTAGCTGCCGAGAACCCACATGCCGGCAAAGTTGCCGCCCGTCCAGGGGTACGCCCCCGTGCCCAGGTTGCTGGCAACGTTGTAGTCGATGAGCGGTGACTCGCTGTACGATATTATTATGCCGTCGCCGCCGCAGGCGTCAATGTCGTTGTTTGTGACATGTGTCTGTTGACCCTGATTATCCATGGCGCCGACACGGACCTTGATCCCCCCGCCGCCGCAGTTGGAGGCCTTGTTGCCCGTGACCAGTACATTGTCATAGCGACTGCCTGTGCCGCTAGTGTCGACTAAAATGCAGGCGGAGAGCACGAAGTCTGCGGAATTGGTCCTCTTGTTGGTCTGGCCGGCTACTTTGTCCACCGAGTTGGAGTCTATGATGATGCCGGTATGGGCCTTGCCATCATTTGCTGTCACATGAATCCCCTGTCGCGCGGCAAGAGTTGACGCCGGATTTGTCACTGATAAGTTGGATATATGCCAGTAGTCCTGGTTGATCAGAGTTACTGCCGACGCGGCGCCTGCGCCGTTAATGGCTGGGTTGGCCGCGTTGCAATCGGTGCAGTACTTTGTAATCTGTATGACTGATGTCGCCGTGCCGGACCCTTTGGGAGACAGTGTTCCCATGCAAGTAGTTCCGCTCTTGAACGCAATAACATCGCCTGGCTGGAAAGTGGGTTGATTGACCTGGGACAAGGAGTTCCAGGGGCTGGATTGGGTTCCGGTGCCAGCCAGTGACTGTGAGCAGTCGACATAATATGGGGATGCCGCTGCCCGGAGGCTCAATGCAGCTGCGATAATAAACGCATTCAAAATGAAGATAGAGGTCATCTTGTGGGCGGAGCTGTACTCAGTCGGCTTGCAACCTTGAGACAGAGCTTGGTACTAATTATATAAAAAACCATCCATCTGCTCAATGGCCGCAATGAGTGATACATATACCTGACCTAAGAGCTGGCTTAGTCTCTATCATTGTGACTCCGATAACTTGGCCGCTCCGGATACGCCGTCTCGCCTTCCTTGGTATTTGGCGGAGTCTTCGCCGACAACAGCCCGAGGGACCGTGACTTTGCCTCATCGAACCCTCCCCTCCCTCACTTTCCCATCGCCTTCCCCTTTCCTGGCTGAAGCGACGGCATTTAACCCGCACCGGCCCCGCTCGGCGAGAGCCCGCCGGGGTTCTCCACGCAACCCCAGATTTCGGAGCGCCACGGTCAAATGAAACTTGGCATATGGCACGCTATCTTGTCAATGTGGACCAGCCTAGGCTATGCGCGCCATCTTCACAATCTGCACCATGCCATCAGACAAAGCTGGCATTTGCCATAGCTCTTGAGACGTGCTGGAGGCTTAGTTCATTGAGATGAAGACCTGGCATACTCGTTGGGAAAGGCGGCCAGGTATGCAACGCGACTAATAAGATTTGTTGAAGGGCTAAAATGATCTCTCCATTTTCCAACGAAACCTTAACTAAGATAAAAACTTCCGTCTTGCTTCCATGTGATTTTGGGGCCGGTGGCCCATCGAGCTTCCACGTCAACAGTCAGGTCTGCCTTCTGACTACTGAAAGACCTTGCGAATACCCCAGTCGCAAGAACAACTTCTGACCGCGGCCAACTCTTCAATATACGTTTCATAGTAGGCAGAAGAGTCCGAGGCGCCATAAGGTTCGTGTTTGGGTCCACCTTGAGTATTTCGCCCGCGGTGTTCAAGGGCATTGAATCCAGTCGCGGTGATAGATCAACAATGCCGCTCGCCCCTGCTGTAGATAGAACAAATGAGGATGATGGTGTCTCAAAGGCCCCCTCATCATTGTGAATGGAAGCAGATTCGAACGAAATTCCGGATTGTCCTGTGACTTTAGAGCCCAAGAGCGTGCGACCGTCAGACTTTTTGCAGCCGTCGATGGCGAAGCCTCCCTCCACAGCGACGCAAGAGATGTCATGTTTGACACGGCTGACAATGCGGTGCACCCGTACGTGCCAATCTGGCCATTTATCGCTAGGTGGAATCAGGGTTGTTTCCACTTCAATTGCTTGATTGCCCCAGGGCCTCCAACGACTGACCAACGCCTTCAACTTACAAGCTGGAAAAGCCCCCACTTCCAGGTCAACGAAACCAGTCTCTCCAATCGATCTGCATCGAACAGCCCAGGTTTCTCCGTCGTCGTGGCTCAAGGCAAGGGTGCTGTCAGGCGCGATTTGAGTGATAAGGGGACCCGTGGGTACGCTGAACCCAAAGGCTGAAGAATACGCAAACTTGGCGTACTTGGCCTGCGCAGCCTTCATCGGCCAAACGCAGAATTGGCCCGAGGACAGGAGGAAGTGATGCTGCCCATTGGGATGGTTGCAGAGGATGTGTCTGGCTGGCCTGATTACATTGATCCCTTGCCTCTCTGATGAAGCCTCATTGGATTGATGGGACAGGGGATGCGGCCGCTCATCTGCCCTCCAGAATGAGTGATTTGCTGAAAGAGCGACCACTAGCAAGGATTTGAGCGCCCAGTAGGGCGATTGCGGTGAGTTGTAGTCCTCGCTCAAGTACATGTTCGGGTAAAGGAAGCCGATGTTGAGGGTCCCATCCGACCAGAATATGTCGTTGGAATGACTTGCCCACCAGCGTAAGTGTCTCAAAAGCATTCCCTTTACAGAGCCATGTGATAAAAGGTCTTCGGAGTCATCGCAGAGGCCTACATATGCAAAGGCGGCATAGAAGGCACCCATGGCGTACCTGTAGGTCAGTGATCGCCCGAACGGAATCGCAGCACCTACATGTCTGGAATTAGAAACGGAGCAGATACTGAAGTCAAGAATGAGCTCAAGGGGACCGACCGTTTTCGTCAAAGTACGTCCAAAATGAGCGTATGAATTGTCTGGCTCTTTGCCTGAACAAAGCAGATCGTGCTGGGTCTAATTCGTCCGCGAATTTGGAGTAGAGCATCTGGCTGAATTGTATGGCGAAGCTGCCAGAATAATAGTCTGCATGTCGACCTCGTGCAGCGTCTACCCCAGAGCTTTCCTCCTCTTGTCCCGAGACCTGTCTCCAGACGCCATCTGAGGACCAGCCGTCGCTCATGTAAAATGTTTCGAGCGTCTCCAAGTCTTCCTCCACGTGTTTCCACACGGAATCACGTTGGACGCCACACACCTTGATGAGGGCCAGATTTGAGAGCACCCGGAACCATCGCCAGTTGTTGACTGGCATGACCTTGCCATTGAGACCCCGGAGCCAAGACACCAGATGCTCTCTTGAGTCAGCCGTAAGAGGGTTGTAGAAAGCTTCTGGCGCCGTCAGGAGAGCAAAAGAAACGATTTCTGCTTCGACCATTCTCTGGTCCCAGTCGCCAATTGGTCCCCAATAATCCGGATGTGAAGGGTCAATACCGTGACGCAACCCGTTGAGCCATGGCTGAAGAAGGGGTCCCGGCACATCGCTCCCTGTCACGGAGCTGGAGTCTTCCAAAAGCGCAGCAACCACCCAGAGCGGCCGAGCGTACCCTTCCAACTGTGCAGCGATGTCGTCGAAGTGAGCACCTGATGTAACTGGAATTTGCACGCGGGCTCCTCCCTCCGAGATGTAAGGAAGCAAAGATCCAAGAAGCGATTCACTCGCCCTAGAGAGATCATGCTTGGTGTTAAAAGCGTTATCGGAGAAGCCTTGAAGCGGAGGCATGGTGATCACACACTTGGCAATGGTTGTGCGAAGTGCTGCGTGCAAAGCCACCGCAGCGCGAACCTGGCAGGATTAGAGCCTTTCTAATATCACACTCTATTGCCCCTTGAGCACGTGTCTGTAGCAGATGGAGAATGAGGGAATGACCATGCAGCTTCACAACCTTCGTCTCGAACGAACGACGCTACCGAAATGCAAGGGTAGCCCAGTAGAGCTTCGGCTGATGGATCTTTCGTCGATGAGGAGAGACCGACATCGCCCAGCATCACCCATCATCGCTGCTGGCCATGCTGGCCATGGCGGCCCCCACCCCCCCATATTTACTTAGGCTAAGGACGCTAGGATGATGCTGGTTCGGGCTCCGGAGGCAGCTCGGAGCAGGCCCGAACCGGGTCCATCTTCTGCTCGCTGATCACGACAATTCTAGATGCACTGGGTATCAAATAACAGGTTGAATAATGTAGTACCGCGCAATGTGTCTTTTGATGGAGTGTGGGTTTTGCCCGAGGGTTCCGCGCCTACTTAAGACGGGTTTAGCAATCAGCTTAAGATTGAATATCACACTGTCAATTGAGGGAGACGCTGAAAACTACCTTTCTATGGTCTCATGCATGTTAGACTTGCGACTTCATCTTTTTCAATCGAATTACGACAAAACTTAGGAAACCCGACAATGGGCAGCATCGGGTCAGCAGTACACAGCGTGTCGGAGCCGCTTGGGGACGCTGCTTCGCAGCGCCTGGTCGCCCATGCATCAAGTCTGGCCGAGACTGTGTCTGACCATCGCCAGAACGTGAATACGATAAACCGCAATGATGGGCTACCATCTCAGCTGGCAACTCTCTTTTCCGACAACATGGTTTTGAAGATATGGAAAACCGCGACGGATCATCTTGAGCGACAGGCGCGTCCCGCCCACGAGACAAGCAGCAAGCAGCATTCACTGACAAGGAGCTGTAGAACCCACCGCAGGAGTTCCCGGAAACTGTCCCGCAGAAAGGACCCCATTGTGGCCAGTACCTTTACCGTGATTCAGAGTTCTGGACATGCGGTTTCTTCCCCGGCAGTTTATACTGCCTCCTTGAGCGATCTGTCAAGTATCCTCAGCGCTTTCTAGCTGATTGGAACAACGACGATATTGATCCTCAGTGTCGAGAATCTTTGAGGAAAGCTCTTCTCGACGTCTGCCGGGACTGGGCCCGACCGCTCCGCCAGATGGCCAATCGCACAGACACCCATGATATTGGCTTCATCGTAGAGCCGGCTTTGCGAAGAGATTACGAACTGACCGGCAATGTCCAGAGTCTGGAGGCAATCTTCACTGCAGCCAGCAGCCTCGCAACACGATTCAACGAGAAGGCGCAGGCAATACGCAGCTGGGACACCTTTGTCAACAACCGCCACCGCTTTGCAGCCAAAGACCAGGGCTTTCTGGTCATTATTGACAGCATGTGTAGTAAGAGCATGTTGAACCGGACAATGACAAGTGGCCACGGGCTGATGTAGAATCGCAGATCTAGACCTACTTTACTACGCTGGCCATCACTTCGCGTCAAAGCGCTTGATAGACATTGCGACCATGCATGCGCACACGGTCCGAAAAACGCACCTTCGAGAAATGCCAAAAGCAGAAGGGTCGCATTACACCCAGTACTCAACGTGCCACGTCGCCGACCTGTGCCCCGACACTGGCGATGTTCGCCAGAGGTTGACGGCCCAAGGCTATTCCGACAATTCCACATGGGCGCGGGGCCAGGCGTGGGCAATACTTGGTTACGCGCAGACATATTTGTGGACAAAAGACTCGGTCTTTCTGAGCACAGCCTGTGGTTTGGCCGAGCACTTCATTAGCCGAATGGAATCCTCACCGGCCTGCGTCGAGATCGAGCTGGCAAGAGGCAAGGCGGGTCGATACGTTCCTCTTTGGGACTTCGACGCTCCAGTGGATGAGATTGATCCACTGCGCGATTCTTCGGCGGGCCTGATCGCGGCTAACGGCTTGCTTATCCTGCATGGGGCACTGACGGCGACTGGCGACTTCAAAGGGGCCCAGAGATTCTTCCAATACGCTGTAACAATTGTGGCAGAGACTTTGGCTCTATGTTATGCCACTGATACATTGACGCTGGTTATTCGCGAAGGAAGGGATGGCGTTTCCAAGGTGGTTGCTGAACGCGCCGACGAGTCGGTTCCGGCGTTTGACGCTTTGCTAAAGTGTGCCACTGCCAACTTCAACCAGGACTGGACAGACACATATTCCAACCATGGCCTCGTGTACGGAGACTACTACTTGCTCGAATTTGGAAATAGATTGCTAGAGTCTGGCTTTTGTTGAATTTAATTGGAGACTAAATCTTACGGCATGCTTGATGGGCCCGAAGCGACTTCGCGACACGCCCTTTCATATGCGCCGGCTTTTGCTGGCCCTGAATAGCAAGCAGTTGGCCATTGATGCTAGCAATGTTTGCGCGACATGGTTACTGCGCAGCTTATGGTGCAGATCAGGTGATATTCTGCTGTGTTCCTGGCGTTCCTGGCGTTCCTGGCGCTCCTGGCGCCGTGCAGTTGCGGACGGCCCGGACGCCTGAGCGGGCCTTGCCATCGTTGTTGCGCCAAACGCAGGATGCTCAGCTTGCAGCCCGAACACTGCGTCTTCGCGCAGTAACGTGTTGGGAAGATCGTAAAAAGATCATCTCGTGTCCATAAATGTGTTGGAAGTGGGGAGAGGCCCCATGGGGGCCCGGGGCCCAAGGGGGGGTTCTTACTTCCCCGCAATGCTTGCCGAGTCCACATGCCATACAACGTAATGAGGCAGTTTGCCAGCGGGTCCGGAGGCGGCGCGGAGGATGCCCGCCGAACTGCCCAACTGGGAAATTGGCACCCCTACCCGCCACCGGAGCTGGTTCGGCCGGGTATCGTGATGCCACTGTGCTCCTAGGACGGCACTCCTCGAACGCGGTTGGCAGCGCCGCGGACCAACACTCGCGAAACAGCCAGCTGCCGTCCACTGCTCCAATTGTTTATAAACATCGATAAATTGCCCGACTTGATGGCCATGTGCTTGTTTAGACATGGAGTGTTTTAGGCGACTACCTTCAACTTCGAAATCACACTCAAGCACTCTGCAACCTAGGCGCGACTGCAATGGCGGCGACAGTTCCACCAGCCTCTCGGCCGTCGAGGGAGCATGACGACAAGGAGGCATCCGGCACCGACGTCGTTCACCACGACGTGCTCCCTTCAGCAGACGACCTTGTACAGGCTCTCGCGACAGAGAAACCCAACCTATGGACCCGTCCCCTGATCCAATTGTACTGTTTCTGTGCGGTGGCATTTCTATGCTCTACCATGAACGGTGCGCACTCCTGATTCTTATTTCTCTGCATGTGTGTCACCATCTGATGCGAGGCAGGCTACGATGGGTCAATTTTCGGCGCCCTTCCCGCGATGCAATCCTTCCGGGACCGTTTTGAAGTGGAAAAGACTGGTTCAAAGCTTGGCTACATCTCGGCAATGTACACGGTCGGAACCATAGTCTCTTTGCCGGTCGCGGGTCCCGCTTGCGACCTTCAAGGACGCCGCATGGGTATCTTCATTGGCGGCATCATCGTGATTGCCAGCACTATTCTCTCTGCGCTGGCCACAAATACGCCTCAGTTTGTTGCCGGCCGATTCTTCCTGGGCTTTGGAGTCAGCATCGTCCGCTGCGCCAGCTCAATATGGTGTGCGGAGATAGCCCCGCCAACCCTTCGCGGCGTCCTCACAGCGTACTACAACTGCACATATGCTGTTGGTGCGCTCATGGCAGCTGGAGTCACCCGAGGCTCGGTAGGATTCAGCGGCGATGCTGCGTGGAGAATCCCAGTCTGGTGTCAGTTGATATGCCCTGCGATAGTGTGCGCATTCGTCCTATTCTTCCCCGAGTCCCCGCGCTGGCTGTACGCAAACAGTCGGGAAGATGAGGCCATCAGGTTCTTGACCAAGTATCACGGTGAAGGAAACCCAAACCACGCCATCGTGCGGTTACAGGTCGAGGAGTACCGTATGGTGATCAGCATCAATGGGTCGGACAAGAAATGGTGGGACTACAGCGACCTGTATAAAACTCGAGCGGCGCGGTTTCGCATGCTAAACGCGCTCATTCCTTCGGTATGGGGTCAGTGCTCTGGCAATGCCGTCGTCAGTTACTACCTTCCGGCCATGTTGATGACTACAGGCTTAACGCAGCCTGACCAAATCCTAAACATCAACCTGGGATACACGGCCATCTCGGCCGTCGCCTCTTATGTTGGCGCTAGTTTGATCGAGAGGATGGGCCGTCGACCAACAAGCATATGGACGTCGGTAGCATGTTCCATCTGCTTCGCAGGCATCACGGGGGGCGCTGGCTCTTACGCCGCCAACAAGTCTACAGCCGCCGCGTCGGCTGGAATTGCCTTCATTTTTATATTTGGCTGGTGTTACAACTTCGGCATGACGCCTCTCCAAGCCCTTTACCCCGTCGAATGTCTCTCATACGAGCAGCGCGGCAAGGGCCTCGCCTTTGTCTTTGCTTTCGTCCATGCATTGGCTTTCGTCAACCAGTTTTGCTTCCCCATCGCCTTGCAAAATATTGGCTGGCACACCTACATCATTTTCATCGGCTGGGATCTATTGCAGGCAGTAATTAGTTATCTGTTCTCTGTGGAGACTAAGCAGAGGTCGCTGGAAGAGATGTCCGAGATCTTCGAGTCTCGGCATCCCGTCAAGGCTTCACTTCGCAAGCGGAATGTTCCCGGGACCGTTGAAGAAGGCAGGTAGAGTCCGATAAGAAAATATTCCGCTGAGCGACAGCGAAACTGGTTGGTCGTTACTTTATTCTACGTAGCAAGTTGCTGAATCGAGCATTTACCCGACTAAGCCGTTGCGGAAACGAAATGTCCCATGTCCGCTGCTGTTCAAGCAAGTGTCCTCACACATTGCACAACTCGCACATCTCACTAAGCAAAGCTGCTTGCTTTCCTCAAGGCGTTCTGAAGGAACACAAAAGTGCATGAGCAGCGCCTGTAACATTGCTTCCTTCAATATGATGGTGATAAGGTTTGACGCTCAGCTCGAGAGCCCATTGGCTCATCGAGAAGACATATCTCTTTCCGTGTGAAGGCATTATAGTTGGAGGGAAGGGATGTTGCTCGCTGTAGGCGCCTAAGCAATAAAATTCGTCGCTCGGCAGTAAGTTTAGCTTGTTAGTAGTGTATTGCGAGGCGGTAGTAAGTAGAAGTGAATGATGAAATTGAGATAGGGAGTAAAATGAGCATGGCCACCTGGCTCAGAAACTGCCTACCTTCTCTTCCTCCTCTCGATCTCGTTAAAGCGACCGAGCACCCGGTGCTTCATAATAGCTTCAGCTGCAGTAGTAAGCTCGTTAACGCTAGATTGTTTTGACAATCCCCAGGAAGAAATCAACCAATGCTGTCGATATTGACACGGAGAGGTCTGGTTCTTGCAGCATAGGTTGCATGAGGCGGGCTGTAACTAATACCTAGATTTAGAAACAGTCCTAGCTACAAGGGTAGGAGTTGTATAGCCCACGCCGGCCGAAGTGAGGTATAAAAAACCCCGCCGCAGGCGATAGTAGCATCTGTATTGTGGGTGTGCTTGTGCGGGCCGTGATGAGGCAGCAGCCAGCTTGGCCGAACCATGAGAGCCAGCGTGCCGCGAACTGGCATCAGGTAATCGCGCAGGGGTGAAGCAATGACGCAGTCTCGCAACTTTCAGCCGCAGGAATGTGAATGCAGCGTTTCAGAGCGCTAATGTATGCCAACGCTTGTTCAGCTGGCAGAATTTTGATAGGCGAATGCGTGGTTTTCAGCCACATTGCAGCCGTGCCACCCCTGCAGGGCTTTTCCCACAGCACAGCGTAAAACAGGCCAATGGTGTTGCAAGTCTTGTTGTGCAAGGCAGATCTCGTGGGCCTTCGAAGGGTCTAGACCTTGGACCTTAGTTGCAACTTGACCGATTAAGCTCATAAGAACTGCACTGCGCCCGCCACTACGGAGTAGATCATGCGCTGCAAGGCTCCCAAGTCTCAAACTTCTTAATGGATTCCTTTGGCAAAATAGTGAAAGCTGGTTTGGTTAAGGCCTACGCTGCTGGCCAACAGCAGGTTCAGCAACATGCCGGACGCCGTACAAGCCCAGAGCCATTAGTGAGCCAATACTCGGCTCCGCCATCAGATAGTTTTTATGCAGCTTCAACGTCAGTACCAAACGGCCACTATCAGGCGGGTCCTCCTCAGAATTCGGTAAGATAAACTCTTTCAATACTATGTTCTGATCACGGGTTGATGCAAGCTAATTCTTCCAAGGATCCGCAATACGCATATCCTCATACTTCAAACCTTACTTACCAGGGGAATTCGCCGCCGTACTTCCCGCCACCACCAATACAGCCATGCCACCAATCAGGAGGCCAGGGCCCTTACAGTACCGTTGCCATAAATGCGGGAGCTTCCGACCCTAGAGTTCCAGTTCGCGAGCAGACAACGTACCCCAGTTGCCCGTTCCCTCCAGCATATGAGGCAGGCAGACCATCGCCGTATCAGCCTCCGCCATCTTCCTCCTACAACTCAGGACAGGTGGTGCAAGGCCCGGCGCCCTCGGCAGCATCTCAGTACACTGCGATTTCAGGCCAGACAGCTCATACCCCTGTCATTCGAGAAGCACATAAGCGTCAGACTTCAACAAGCCCGCAATTATACGAAACAGTGCTTCCTCCGGGACAGTTCCTGCAGTCCGCAACATACAGGCCGGCAGATACTTTAATTTCAAATCATCATGAGCCTACTGTGGGAAATCCAGTCTCACAGTCGGCTCCAGGTGCTTCAGCCACAGCGCTGCCAAACTTGGCGTTTCTTGACAGAGAGAAAATAGGCCCTGCTCAGCAGCCAATTCATCCCCCCTATTATCCTTATTCAATCGCCAACCAAACACCGCAACAGCCAAATGCATTATCCGAACGTCTCATCTCAGGCTCTTCTTATGTGACCTCGGAGGAGCAACGAAAGTCTAGCAGCGCTCCGCCGTCACCACCACCTCTTCCCTATCCTGGTGCTGCTCCGGGGAATACATTGCAAGACAACCATAGCTGGCTGCCTGCATACGACCAAGGCGGTGCCGCGAATCTTGAAGACACTGCGCCAAACGCACAGCAACTTTCTTCAGCCCTGAACAGTTCCGCGGGGCTTTGCGCCCAAATGGCAAACCTTAACGTTCGTACTGAAGTGCGTTACGAGCCACCTCAGAGAGCAGCTGGCGTGGCCAATCACACTCAAACTCAACGATCAGTTTCAATGAGAGCTACGGGTGCACCAAATGACATTGTGCGATTTTGCCCCGAGGACAGGGTCGTGAACTACTCGCTGTATTGGTACCACCATGCAGATTTGCCAGAATACCTCATATGTTCAAAATGCCATGCCGAGAACATCGAGGGAACGCCACTTGCCCCCAAATTCCAGCGGGTGCAAAAACCCGATGGCTCTGCCTCCACTTGTGGCTTCTGGATACCCCGGATTAGAGATAATCTCTGGCCCCTCGCCGTTCGCAGCAACAGCACCGAGAAGCTGCTTGCTTTTATGGAGAGGCGTCTGCAGATATCTTCTTGCAAAGGTCTCGTCATCGTCACGGGAGCTGAAGGGATCAAGTGGTTCGGCATGGCAGCTAATGACATCGATGGGTTTATTGCATGTGAAGCTTGCTACGAAGATCACGTGGCGGGCACAGCCTTTGAGTCACGGTTCAGCCCATCTCAAAAGCAGGGCGAGGATGACAAGTGGATTTGTGATGTGTGCGTTCCGTATATCACACGTGCCATGGCCGAGATGTCGAAGCGCAACGACTGGCGGGAATTCGTCACCGGCTCAAATCAGCGGCTCAGCTTGCCAGCATGTGAAGGCAAGGAAGTATCGTCCGAATCATTGAATTGGTACGTGACGGGCCGCAAGATCAAGTATATGCAAGTATGTGAGACTTGCTACATGGACAAGCTGGCAATGACCATGTTCGAGGTCGAGTTCCAGCGATGCAAGCCATTATCGGACTTGGAAGCCTACATCGAACCGCTTGGCCAAAAGTCGATGTGCAAGCTATCGGACTCTATGATATCAATGATATTTGCGCTTGAAAATGCCATCCATCAGCGTGACTACGCCGTGTTCTTGACCGCGGCGCGAAGAGTCTGTAGCCTGGTCCCGTGTACCGTCAATGGTATCATTCGTGGTAATTGGTGGACCTTAATTGGTGGCTGCGACAACTTGAGTGTGTGCGAAGCCTGTCATGCCGGCATATTGAGAACTTGTGAAGTTGACATGTTCTTCGAGCCTGTGCAGCGAGAATGCGAGGCCACCATCGTTTGCACCTTCTGCATAGCGAGCCCACGATTCGTCCAGTTCCTGAACAAGTTTGCAGAAGCCCTCGATAAAGGAGTCTTCAGCTACTATTCGGACCATGTCAAAAAGTTTGCCGGTGTGCAGGCATGCCCTGGCATCAAACACCGTGAGAGAGCAAAGTGGTGGGGGTACCCGGAGGCACTGTTCTGTGAGGCCTGCTTCCTCGGATTCGTAGAGGATACGTCGCTTGCAACAACTCTGACGATAAATGGAGAATTCGATGAGCGGGCCCAAATCTGCCAGATTTGGTCTCCACGGATGCGCACCATGTTCCTCAGAGCCTGCGCGGCTGGTCCACCTGGTTCGCCCGAGTCAAATACTGTACTGAACGAGTTCCGGGCGTTCGGATCCCACAGGCTGCAGGTCTACCTTCAAACTGTGCCGCAGATTGAGTTCATACAGCAGATGCAGCAGATCAAGATGGTGAGCGCCATGCATCAGGGTACATTGAGCCTCATGTACCAGGGTATGGACAACCGTGCGGTTTTGTCGGGCTTGACAGACAACCACTGGCACGGCAATAGCTCCCTCGGCTGGTATGAAACGGAAAATGGAGTTACAGGCGCGCAGATGTACCGTAACATGCAAACGGGTATGTCGAATGCGAATCGACCGGAAGAATGGACGCAAATAGCGCAGATGAGTATCATGTGGAGTGAGGTGGAGTAATATAGTTGTAGTAAGTGGCCTCTCCTATTTTCAGAAGCACATAGCTTTCTATACAGATTTTATCCCACCAAGGATGCGCACCTCAACGCTGAGACGACTCATTCTTCAACTCATTCTCCATCTACCTGTGCTTGGTGCCCAACAAAAACCCTCCTTGCCCACTACTGGTAGCTTTTGCCCTTGAGAATAGTCCCATCGTAGTCAATGCCCGTGGTCGAGTTCACGATCGTATAATTGCCGAAGCAGGCATAGTCGTAGTTACTCAGTTTGTATGCGTCTTCCTGGCTTTTGAGGAACGCACCCAACTCGCATAGGCCGTCGACTCGACCGCTTGTGGCGTTTCCACACACGCCGCCACGGATAGTGTTCAATGGCAATATGCCGTTATTCAAACGCATGCGAACAAATTTGTGGGTAGCGTTGGCGGCGTCATACCCGTACTGCGTCGGAGAGTATTGCACGCGGTGGTCTGAAACGGGCACGGGGTCCGCGGAAGCGCAGCCTATTGTTTCGGTGACTAGATTTGCACCGAACGGCGTGAGGTGTGAGAGGATGAAGTGTCGATCGCGGCTTGGTGGGAATTTGGTAAGGGAGGGCGGGTCTTTGAAATAATCCATGGACATGGCAGTGAGCACAGAGATAATAATGTCGTCGTGAGAGAAGTCGGCATAGACCTGCTGGCCAAGAGGAAAGTTTGCAGGATTGTTGTCCAGGGTAGAGTTCACGGAGGAGTCGGAGGACTCAATATAACTGTGCGTCAGACGAGCGATGAGCTCCTGCAGGTAGCCTATCCCTTGTGCGCGTCCGGTTGGGTTTCCGAAGCTGTAGAGATAGTAATCTAGAGGCCGGGTGTTAGTGGCGCGCCAAGTCTGATGCCAAAGGGTATGGGGAGGAAAGGGATCGCGTACATTGTATGTCCAAGACGTTCTCAAACCCAGCCCACTCATCTGCGGTAAATAGTCCACAGAAGTCAGACATGCCGATGAATGCATACTCGTACGCGCAACTCATTTGCATAGCGTACACATCCTGATACGTAAAGTTGAACCCTGATGGAGCATAGGCCTGAAGACGATGAACAGTAGACCGCAGATATTGCTTCTTGTAGGCTTCCTGATGCTGAGCTGCAATGTTACCGTTGTCGTCGCTATTGTCGTTGAAACAGCTGTCATAGGAGGCGAGAGTATTATTCTCAGTCCCTCCCTCGGGGATGACGACCACCTTGAAGGGTTCGGTCCATTCTGTAAGTGTCGGGTCAGGCGTGGAGTTGAAACTGGGTCCGAAGAATCCCAGGGCCCAATTGATCTGGCTATTCCAAATTCGAGATTGACCGGTGGTTCGCAACGTCACCTTGGGCCGATTTGTGCCGTTGAGAAAGGTCGTGTCGTATTGCATCTGAGCGACGGACGCGTTGAACAGCGTCCGTCCGCGGCGATTCCAGAAGGAGACACCTGCTGCGACTTCTGTTGCAGCGCCCTGTCCGGTGAGGAGGCCGGTGCCATTCATGATGTAATTGAAGGAATTGAGAAACTTGAGGGGTCCCGTGAAGCCACTGCAGGAACCTGTCTTCTTGCCATTGGACTTGGTGTAGTTCGAGACTTTCTCGGCGAATCCACCAGTGACGGCGCCATCTACGCTGTCGGGAAACCGTTGCGCGTGGCGTTGGAGTGTACTTGCAGACTCCTACTCAGGTCAATGACCAGCGCTCAAGCCTAGTCTAGGGGCAAGACTCACGATCTGGCATCCATCAGGCAGACCAACGGAATGCACGCCAAAAGAATCCTCGGCATTGTCGGCGTAGACAGACAGCTCGCCCCAAGATCTGTAGATGCTCGGGATATCGGTCACGACGCTGGAAGCCGTGCTGGCTCCCACGAGGCTCAGCACGACGATGACTGTTTGTGCAACGTACATTATGGCGCGGCTTCACTTTGCAAAGTAGAGGTAGAGCGTTAGTCCGCCCTTCTATGCGTTGGGTGGCAGCTCTGGCTCAAATATCACGTATGACAACATGCGCCGCAGAGGTATTTCGTACTCGATGCGCGCTCTCGGATATCCGGCATGCGCTGCCCCGTTAGAGGTGCATTATCATTGACGTAGTGTCGAAATTGGAGCAGGGGCGTGGACCCGAAAGAGGCCTTCGGTAGGCTGGCCAGGCAGGCAGGTATGCAAAATCCCCTCTTCGGGCCCTGGTGCCTGGTGGCTACATGTACCTACGCTACGGTAGCCTACTCCGTACCGAATGCTAAATCGATTAGACTGGCTACGGAATAAGTACATAATAGGCGTGTTGATCTATTGACTAGCATAGCATCCTGTCTACGACTACTGTGCTAATGTCTGAGGAAATGGATTATGATTGGATGATCTTGAAACCCGGTTCAGAGAACGACTTTTGGCTTATTGTCAACCATAATGCCGACTACCTACACATGCCAAGATCGCGAGGTTATCGGGTGCTTAGACGTCATGTTGGCGCAGGCACGCACTAACCATCCGCGCTCCGCTTCCGGAGCGCCTCTCCGAACGTCCCGCTTTCCCAGTTGTCTCCCCGGACTAACCAACATCTGCTTATTAGGTAGTTGGTGTGTGCGAACGGCAGTGCTCCACTAATAGCAGTATGGCGGTCTCTCGCCCGCTCCTATCGTCTCCCCCACGTGCGACTTCGCCGCAGGTTACAGAGTAGCGCAAAAGGCAGAGGTTCACACATGGTGCATTTGAGGTATCGCAAGTGGCTAGACGACCTCATTACTACGAAGTACAGTGGTCAACATTGTGCCGACTGCCGGCTGACATTCGCCTAGATGCGACATATTATCGCCCACGTGTCGTGGTCCCACCAGAACGAACAGCGCTATTCGTGAAAATGACCTGAGAAGGTCTTGAGGCCAAAACTAGCAATGCGCATTGAGCCTTCATCATCAATGAAGGTGACTTGCATCCTTTCCCAGACGTGCGTTATACTGCTCATTTCTGTCCCTTGTTGCCGCAGCAACCATCATAGTATCCATTCGCTCCCAACGTTTCGGCCATCTGGGCTTGCCCGTTGAACGACCTTCTCCGTCATCTTCTTTGGCTCGGCGCGGCCGTTCCGAACGGATGGATACCTCGGCCTCAATCTGCCCGACGCAGTATGACACGGGCTCAGATTTCTCCAAAAAAAAACCAGGCATCAATAAATATTAAGCGGCAGCCTACACGAAGATCTCCTATTGCCATGAAAGGCCAACGGCAGCTTGGCAGCTTTGAGTATCCGTTCAGGCTTTTCGTCAAAGTCACGGCATCATTCGTCCAACATCTTAACGTGAGTAGTAGAATCACATATGTTTGACGAGCTACCTTGATATTATTTGCTCATCCATACACTTTGCAAAGTTATATCTCAGTAATACGAGGACGTGTTCTGTGCAAATCTTGGCCATGCTATGGACAACAGTTGATCGTCGATCGAGGTACGATGTTCCGTTCAAGCCACTCCTTTCTCCAGTAGCTAAATGCCAGCCAACCGCTTCTTACGAATGTCTATGCGAGCCTTGAAGGGTGGGATCATGCCAGCCCCAATCCACCGAGGCCGCGGGCTGTTCTCTAGCATCTTGAAGTCATAATTTTGCAACAGATAGGCAGCAATTAGCCTGAGCTCGTGCGCGACGAAGAACCGCCCTGGACTGCGCCGCTTTGTTAGTAATATCCCTTTAGATGAGACCCGGCAGGGCCTGGGCAGATGGGGGGAACTCGGATGAGAAAACAGGGTTCAATCCGCCTTACCATGTAGGCTTCCCGTGCCCGAATGGAAAGTGGTGGTCGTTCATCGTTACCATGCTCAAAGGCGTAGCGGTGGCTCCACTATCACTGCCGCGCTCTTGCTCACGGATGCGAGCGAAACGAAGGGCATCATACTCGCGAGCGTCTTCATAGACATCGTCGTCATGGTGGCTGCCGTCGAGGTTGACAGTCACATAGGCGCCTTTAGGTAATACCCAGTTGGTGTGCGGCAGGCGCAGGCCGTTGGGCGACATGACGACGCGCTCGATGAGAGTCGTATGAAAGTTACTCAGACGCTGCGACTCTCGAATCGAAGAATCGATACGGACGAGCGAGAGCAGTGTCGCCTTGCTCCAGCTTTCGCCAGGGGCAGGTTGGTGGGCCCGCAACTCGCCGATGAGAGAGTCAATGGCCGCTGAAGGGCCTGAAAAGAGATTCAGCATCCACCAAACGCCAGTCAAGACGGTTGTGTCAATGGAGGCGAACTCGATCGGCAGCAGGCGCTTCGAGATGACAATGGGGTCTAGCTCCTGCGAGCGACCTTCGGCCATTGCCAAGCGGATGAGCCAGGTAATGAAATCATCGGGCGGGAGCCAATCGTGAAATTTTGGCTCGCCTCGAGCCTTGCGCGTCATATCGTCCAGCCGTCCCTGGATAACGGGTCTGATCTTTTGGTAGGCCCGTCGCCAGTGCAGCCAGTTGGGGATGGCTAGTAGCCGACCAACGACGGGGTGCAGGACGAGCGGGCACATCCGGAGCAGGACACAGTTGAGGAGTACGCTGTGGGTAAAGGATGTCATCGCGCTGAGAAAGGCCTTGTCGCGGCAGACGGCGGCGCCGACGAGCATCCTGTTGGTCACAGGCGGTACAACGGCCAGCCACAGGTCCCAAACGTTCACACTCGTCCACTGGTCGCCAACATGGCCCAGGGCCAGCTCGACCGCATGGTGGACCTCGTTCTCGATGGCCGGAATGAGGCTCGGAAGGCTTCGATTTAGAGATGTATGAATCACTCGGGTGCCAAAGCCGTCGCGAACGAGACTTGGGTCAAGAAAGTTATAGTCGCCATAGATAATGTCATTGTGCGCGGCACGGGCGTCCAAGACGCTATGCGGCTGCTCCAACAGCCATGAGAGCATGGAACGAGGCAGTACCACGTCGGGCGGCCGCGACATGCCCGCTGCAACGAGAAACGGCAAGCCCCGTTTGCTATACTGAGGTGGACAGTCTTGTTAGGGCTTGTAACTCTGCCGGCGGCTCTAATCAACCTTTTCGGGCGTATCATGACATTGGAAGCATACCTTAGAGTAGCCATCATTAATCCAGGTTCGTTGACTGGTGAAGTAGGCAATGTTGCTCTTGAAATGGGCCCATGGCCCGTGGCCGTAGCCCAAGGCAGGAATGCCATCCGGAAACCGCGGCAGCGTTGCGTAATCGACGACGAAGCCGACGACGACGAGCAGCAAGCAGCAGGCCACCACGCGATCCCACTTCAAGGCATCTAAAAGACCCGACATCTCCATGCCGAGCTCCATGCGATCTGGCGGGTTGGAGGGGAAGGGCGCAAACTAACTGGCGACGCTGGTCCGGATACTATGGTGCACGGTTGTCGAATCGCCGAACGGATTGGGACTGCCTGCTCTCAATTCAACTGAGTCACTACCATTTATACCATGGGGAGTAGACCACTGGACGAGAAAGTTGAAATGCCGGAGAAATAGGTAGGTATTGGTAAACGCCTCAGCTATCGCTACCCTACACAAGTATGCTTCGAACTGGCGTCGCGTTTTTCAGCTGATGCCATTGGTAAAGCTAAGCCTCAACGGTCAATTGAAACAAATAAAGATTCATCCTAGCCTCTCATGTCGGGTATGAACTCAGCGTGCATCATTTCAGCTGTCGTGAAACCAGCTTGCATGAGCTCAGGTGGCACAAACTGTACCGCTGCATGTTAGGACCGTCGCTCTTATCATCCACGCTGCGACGGACACGGCCGGTATCAATTGGCTGACGTAACAAAAGATCTTTCTGTCACGACTTTTAACTCAATCTGGGTGCCGTATCGGTGATGATTGAACTGCATGACGCCACCCTTGCGTCAGCCATGCAGGAGATTCACTATGCGAGGTGTCAGAAGTGTAACTCAGAGCTGCAAGCATTTACATTGACACGGCACGAGCCGAGATCTGAGGGGAAATGATGCTAATCGTACACATTCGGTCTGAGCTACAGCTGATCCTTCAACTGCTCCGCCACAGAGTGGATGTTCGTTCCAAAGTATTTGGGAACAGTTTGCAGGTACAACACTCCATCCTCGATTACAGCCTCGTTATACGATGACTTCATCTGGCCATCATCTACCAAGCGAAACACCACCTTGCCGTTCTCAATGCCCTCATTCAAGCCTCCCTTATCATCTCATCCGAAGCAACCTTTTGGCTGTGGAGCCAGTCCGCAAATGCGGAGAAGTAACCCTTGGTGTAGTAGCCCAGGTTTTCCTTCTAGTTGTCATCAGCGTCTGCTGCGCCCTGGAGCTTGGCATGCACGGCGTCGAAGTTGGGATCCAGAACGAGGTCCTCCCGCTGCAGCGCGGAGGTAATCTTGCTCTTGATCTTATCAATCTCCGCGTCGTATTGCGTGAGGATGGATGTGCGCGCAGTGAAGGAGTAAGGAAAAAACTCGGTGGAAGGAGCACCGTCGAAAGCCTTGGTGAGGTTCTCGGGGTTCATCGCGTGGTCGATGTTGGTGCCAAGCTTGCCCTCGGCAAAAATGATGACTAGCTGACCCGAGGGCGAGATCTCACAGCCGCAGTAGGAAACTTTCTTGTTCAGGTCAACGTCCATGCCAATAGTATGGGCGGTACACAGAGTGTTGATTTCGTTCTTGCCGGCGTCGCCGTGCTTCTCGATGAAGTATTTCAACTGCCACTCTGCACCAGAGATATAGCTTTATGCTTTTTGTCAGCCAAAGAAGACGCGTCTAGGAACAATTCAGCTGATAGCTAGCATGGGCTTACGAGGTAAGCATAGCGCCCGGAGACTCCTTGGCGTAGCCGTCTTCGGCATACGCAAAAATCTGGTTGGGGTTTATGTCAACAGTCCAGGCGACCCCGAGGAGGTCCGAGATCTTCTTCTCCAGCTCGGGCTTCTTGGCTTCCCATTCATCGTGCACTTGTGCCATTGTTAGAGAATGAAAACTCTCTGTAGGCTTCATGTTGCTACACTTGACGTACCATTTTCGCGGACGGCAAGGGGAAGCTTCTCAACGGGAGGTACATGTAGGCAGCTCACGGTGATGGAAATGCAAGTGAGTATATTTTACTGATGAAAGAAAATAGAATGGGACTTGACGTATCGGACAATCTGAGCTCATACAACCCAATGATGGATGCATCTCCCAGAACAAGTTCACTGGCCAAGCTTATATACTTGGGCCTTTCATGCACGTTGTTGCGAGGCAGAATCAAGCATCCCCAACATCACGTAAAGGCAAGCACCAGACCCTAAGCTTATCCATCCCAAGTCCCGTTTCACCACTTCGTTTCTCAGGGAGCGCTAGATATCATGGGTGAATTGTTTCAGCTCGTTCAGCGCCCAGGGCCCGTGTTGCCAATAGTCTCCTGTGCCCGCCTGGGGCTGAGGTTTGGAATTTCCGCTTTGGGGTTCGCCCATGAACCACCACGAGGAAGCGCATGTGGTTCTTGGGGCGCAACCTATTTGCGCCTTACCCCACAAATCTATTAGTGCGGCTCTTGGGATCCTGCCTGACAGGCAGATTGAGCAACTCGCTAAAGATTGACAGATTGGGCCTCGAACGTGATAAGGCCTGCCCCTGACCGCTCTCAGCCTCAACTTTTTATTGCATGTCCCCCGGAAACTAGATTCTAGAGTGGAATGCCTTGTAAGCGGCTGAAAAGACGTTGACGAGCGATTAAGTGAGCGTTGGAAGCCCAACAGTTGACACTAACACGATTCTGGCTTGCCTCTAAGCCCCAAGGAGCTCATGAGGTCTGGAAGCGGGCTTGAGCAGGATCACTGGGGCATTGCTTGGTTCAATACAGCTCGTTCAAGGATAGACAATTACATCTCCACTACTTATTAACGTACTCCTGCCACTAAAGTGGCTAACGTGTCCGCCCCAGAGCGTACATCGCGGCTCTGGAGCAGCATCCCTTAACATGAGCTATGACCATTAGTGCAAGCGAGCACCGTGGGCAGATATCCTCATTCATACATGACTTGGAGTGAACTGGACACATATTTCATCGGACCACTAAATCTCATGAATAGCTTTGTTCAGTAGCCAAAGAACGAATTGCCGACATATAACTAATACCATATAGCTTGTGTGACAGCCAAAAGAACGACTTGTCGACGTGTGACTAGCCCACTTAGCTACTATGAGACGTCTCATTTGCATTTGATCCCTTATACCACTCAACCACTCCATCACCCCTTGCATCTCGTCCTTCTCAGTCCAATAACTTGAAGCGTTTTAGCAGCTGCAGCCGCAAACAGTGCATTGGGAACCAGTGCCGCAAGCCATGTCCGTGGTGCAGTCAGCATCCGTGGTGCAGTTGTTCCAATCTCCCAGACCGCCATTCTGGGCCGTCCAGCACCAGAAACCATCTTCGGCGGTGTCGCACTGCTTCCAGCAGTAGCCGGAGCTGCATCCAGAAGGGGCGCCGAAGTAGCAGGCACGCTTCGCCATGTTGGGAGACATGATGCTCGGGTGGTCGTCACACATGCGGATGTTGTTGGCATCGACTCCGGGAGCGAGGGTTGACTTGTCGACGCTCATGATGCCGAGCTTGCCACATTGCGGTGTGGCGGCCGACTGGGCTGCAGTAGCCTGAGCGGCGATCAGGGCGATGATCTGTGTGAACAAAATTGTGAGATGAGTGGTAGATCGTTTGAACAGTGTAATTCTGTGTGCTGATATGGAGACTGAGGACGAATTGTCGATGTGATGATTTGTGAGACCAGTATGCTTAGTGGGGGAGTCTAAGCTCACATTCTATATTTCCCCTCGAGCTTGCGTATCCAGAAAGATCCCCTTGAGTGACTGTTTACCGAAGCTTGTTGCAGTTGCGAGTTTCTTGGTCAGGCGGACAGCTTCGCATGCCTTGCCATGGCTGCATCAACGGCCATGGCTGCATCAACCGCCATTGGCCAAAAGAATGTGACTTCGCATACCTCGAGCCTCGGATTCTCGTGCGAAAACAAGCCACCTGCAAAAGAGTCTCGAATGCGAAAAGCCATTTGTTAACGGACCTCTACGATTGCAATCATGAACATCTGAAAGATGCAAATATGTGGGGGTTGATTTAATGGTTCGAGTGGCTTTAATTTGCTTCTTCTGCCATTTCTAGGACGAGCCCTCGCGCCTCAATGGGTATTCTGGAAACTTCACTTACGTTAAGCAGTTTACAGACTCAGAAGGACCTACAGCGCCGCAGAGCTTTTAGAAAAAGCTATCGCATTACGCCGAGTCAAGAGGTACGCGACGAGGGCAAAACACTTTTCGCTCGAAGCTAAACCAGCTGGAATAAGGAAAGCAGCATGTAAACATTCCGAATGTTGTCCATGAGTTCGTGGCTCCGGTCTGCTGATGTGTTTCGATGACCTCATTGTCTCAGCATCTTGGAAGACAGGTCAACGACTCTGTATCTGACACCGAAAATGTTTGTGAGGGAAAGTCTCGGCCGATGCAACCCGACCCTCCGCCCGACCATCCGGCCATCTCACAATCTCTCTTGGCGCTGACCAATGAGGCGTATCATCACGCCAACGTTCTAGATGCCGCCACATATCCGAAGTGATACAGATGTCAGCGATACCTGCGAGGGTGCTAGTGTCTTTGTCGGGGCTGATGGTTGCATTGCTTCTCGACGATACGTTGTATCAACGTAACTAAGGGAATCCCGTCGGAATATATGAGAGCCTGTACCTTTTACAAGCATTTGGCATTTTCATTTCTTTTCATCCACAAACGAAGTATTAAAGCTTCGCCCACAGCATGTGGAGATTCGGGCGGACCCGTTACGAATTCAAACGTGGATACGGGCTGGTGCGTAATTCGGAACCTTTCCTGATTCAAATGACGACGCAAGGGTATTGGGGCCCGGAATATTGGCCACTGTAAATACAATGGGCCACAGGTTATCGTGGCCCCATGAGCAGCAGGGCTAGTAATAGCCCGGGTACATCAAGTTCCGCCCCACCACTTGCAACGCTCTCAAATGCTGCCAGATTCCAATCACGATTTTAGTCCCCTTAACAATGTTGCGAGGTCAATGTCCCGTACGTCCAACTAGAGACAACAGGTACCCAGCTGCTTGCCATGGCTATCACAATCCCTCATCCGTTTTCTGATCTTACCATCGACGAGACAACGCAAGCTCGAGATGTTGTGTTGAAGTTGCACCCTGGCACTGTCATCGACTTCCGCGCCATCTACCTTCTCGAGCCGCCCAAAGCCGATGTCACCCCATTTCTGGAGCTTGAACATGCGGGAAAGTTGACCGACGCAACCCCAAGACCTGCACGCCTGGCACAAGTTCGATACGACGTCATTGGCGGCCCCAAATCACATGAATATCATGAGTCCGTAATCGACTTGGGAGCGCTGAAGCGCATCAGCCATCAGATCGTGGGGTCTGAACATCACGCAGGGTTGACCGTGTAAGCACGCCAACGCCATGACATGTGTTCGAGTTTTGTGCTGATACGCGCTTTGTGCAAAGACATGAGTTTGACACCCTAGTGGATTGCGTCAAAAACTCACCAATGTTCCAAGAGAAGCTCAAGAATATTCAGCTGCCCTCAGGATTTGAACTCGTTATTGAGCCTTGGCCCTATGGTGGGCCCGATGAAGCCGACGGTGCAACTCGGTTGTTTCAGGGGCTTTGCTTTGGAAGAGATACATCCAGCGGCAATCCGGACTCCAACTTTTACGCGTACCCTATTCCTCTCATTCCCATAATGGATGCCAGAAAGAAGGAGATTGTGCGCGTCGACGAGCCGGCCACAGGCGGAACCGGCGACCCATTAACCGGGCGTTCCCATAAAACAGCCATCATCAACCACTGCCTGTCAGCGGAATACGTGCCTGAGCTGCTGCCGTCCGGCGTGCGAAAGGATCTCAAGTCCTTGACTGTGCAGCAGCCCCAGGGGCCAAGCTTCACAGTGTCAGACTCCAATCTCATTGCGTGGCAGAAGTGGTCCATGAGAGTCACTTTCAATCCCCGCGAGGGAGCTGTGCTGCACGACATTCGATATGACGGCCGCAATGTACTGTACAGGTTGAGCGTGAGCGACATGGCGAGTAGCCTCTGCCCGCTGAAAAGTTGCGTCCGGACTAACAAGCGTCTGTCCATTATAGACAGTACCCTACGCTGATCCTCGGGTGCCATTCCATCGCAAGCAGGCCTTTGACTTCGGGGATGGCGGCCTGGGCCACGCGGTGAACAACTTGGTTCTCGGTTGCGACTGCCTGGGCCTGATCAAGGTGATGATCGACCCTTCTACTTTCCAAGCCAAGTCAGTGCTGACCGACCGTGTAGTACTTTGATGGCGTCTTGACCAAGGCGGATGGATCTGCTGAGGTGACCAACAATGTTATTTGCTTACACGAGCAAGATAACGGGATCAACTGGAAGCACACCAATTGGCGAACCGGACGCGCCGCGGTGACTCGACGCCGTGAACTCGTCGTTCAATTCATCATCACGCTCGCAAACTATGAATATATCTTTGCCTTCAAGTTTGATCAGGCGGCCGGAATCGCAGTTGAAGCGAGAGCAACGGGGATAGTCTCCGTTGTCAATATTGACGAGGGTAAGACCGCTCCTTGGGGAAACGTCGTCAGCCCTGGGGCCTTGGCGCAGAACCATCAACACATATTTTGCGTCCGCATTGATCCTGCCATTGACGGACACTCCAATACACTGGTACAGGAGGAGAGTCTACCCGTTCGCATGGACAAGCGGACGAACCCCAACGGCAATTACTACGAGGTTCGCCAGACCCCGATCACAACCTCGGCTGGAATCGACCTAGCGCCATTCAGCAATCGGGTCTTCAAGGTACAAAACTTGTCGAAAAAGAACCCCATCAGCGGAAAGCCGGTCGGTTACAAGATTACGGCACCGCCAACACAGCTATTGTTGGCCGACACCAATAGTATTCAGGCGCACCGGGCGTTGTTCGCGCAGCACCACATGTGGGTAACTAAATATAGGGACGATGAGCTCTACGCTGGTGGTCGGTACACATTGCAGAGTCGCCGCGAAATTGGCGGCGTCGCAGACGCAGCGGCTCGTAACGATGACGTCCTGAACGAGGATATTGTAGTATGGAGTGTTTTTGGCCTTACGCATAACCCGCGTGTCGAAGACTGGCCAGTCATGTAAGATCCCACCACGGGCCACTCTTTCTCAGCAGACACTGAATTAAACCGTACACAGGCCTGTAGAGATGCTTCAGGTTCACATCACGCCGTCTGATTTCTTTACGGCGAATCCGGCAATCGACGTTCCCCCCAACGCAGACCTGGGTAGCAAGGAGCTGCTCAATGGATGCTGTTCAGACAAGGATATGGCAAAACAGGGCAAGCCTCTTCATGTCTAAGAACAGGCTCTATTAGAGAGTTGTCGCCTAAGAATTTATTGTCCTGCTAGGCTGCAACTTAACGCATCAGAAAGCTCGATCAGGGTCATATGACGAACCTAAAATATGTCAAAACTGCCGTGCGTGCACATGTCACGAAGGGAGGATGCAATAACTCCATCAACGTAATTCACAAACAACGGAAAAGTCATGTGAGCAAAGTAGAGAGTGGACAATGACCTAGGGAATGTAGGCACCGCATTTCAGGTGGAAAGTCAAATATTTGCTTGGAGATTGAACTTTACGCACTTGATCTGGGTCCAATCCTCCAAAGCATCTTTCCCAGATCTCTGCCCAACCCGCTCTCTTTGACTCCGCCAAAAGGAGTGCCTGCATTGACCGTTCCCACATGTTCACAGCCACTTGGCCGGCGTCGATCGCGTTGCTTACGCGGATGACTTTGTTGACATCGGCCGTAAAAACCGAAGCGGCCAATCCATAGCAATTGTCGTTTGCCAGCGTAATAGCCTCCTCCTCGGTTTTGAAGCTTGCAATGCAAGCCACCGGTTCAAAGATCTCCTCTCTCATAACAGTGGCCGTTGGAGCCACGTCCACAAAGGCTGTGTTACAAATGAAATGTCCTCCTCGGTTGGCCGGCTCGGCGTCCCTCTCACCACCATGAAGTAAGTTCGTTCCTTCTTGCACCGCTGTTCCAATGCATAATGCAACTTGAGCCTTTTGGCTTGCGCTGATCAAAGGGTCTTTTGTGGTGCTATCCAACAACGGGTCTCCGGCGACGGCATCCCTTGTACGCGCGGAAAAGTCGGTAACAGAACGATCATAGACTTCATCTTGAACATAAATACGACTTCCAGCGGCACATATCTGCCCATTGTGGATCGTGATACCCATTGTTGTGTGGAAGAGGGCGATTTCCCAAGCAGCGTCAGCGAAAACAATGCTTGGGCTTTTCCCACCAAGCTCGACGGAGACTCTCTTTGGTTGGTCCGCGAGGAGCTCTCCAGTATCTTTCTCCCCACGGCGGTACTGCCCGTGAGCGAGATCTTGCGGACTAAAGCATGGTCGGCTGATGCTTGGCCAGCGACGTTGCCCAGTCCGCACAAAATGTTGATCACGCCAGGCGGAAACCCAGCTTCTGCGATCAGCTGGGCAAGTTTCTGCCCGTATAACGGTGCAAGCTCTGGGGTTTTGGTAATGAGCGTGTTCCCTGCTGCAATCACTGGTGCCAGTTTCCAGTAATCATGCTGAATCAGGGCAAAGGTCAGCAAGGAGGAGCCTTCGTTGCGACAATTTGGGCTCCCTCTTACAGGGGAGCATTCCATGGCAATGGCCGCACACACGCCAATAGGTTCGTGCTGCGTGTATGCAATGCCCTGCGGAATTTCCATTGACTGACCCCCGAACTTGTCAGCCCATCCAGCATAGTAACGGCAGGTCTCCACCGCCTGAGGAATGTCCATGGCTAGCGATTGACGATATAGAATCCCTGCATCAACCGCCTGGAGTGATGCAAGCTCTTCCGCATCGCGCTCGACAAGATCCGCCAGCTTGTTTAGTAATTTCCTGCATTTCTCGGGCGCAACAGAACGCCATACGCGTTTGAAGGTTGCTTCCGCTGACAATACTCTCGGTTCACGTCAGCAACCTGGGCGGCAGCCAGGGTTGCGAGGAAGGTCCCAGTGGCCGGGTTTTCGAAGTCTCGTTCTGTTGTCCGCAGCGGCGCAAAATTCGTTGTCAATGAAAAGACTGGTCGGGACTGGCGACCACGTTTTAGTGAGTTATAAGTCGCGGATGCAACTGGCTGTCTTACTTGACGACCAGAACCTATTAGTAATCTTGCGCCCGCTAGCATCAGTTAGAGTGACTTTGGCTGTGGCGAAAGTCGTTCCGTGCATATGCTTTAACGCCAGAACTTTAGGAGGCGATTGGGCGTCTGTTCGAGCTGTGGCAAGAACGTAACATTAGGACATCGGAAGAAAGGGATATTTATCGTGCCTATGCACGTCAGCTCTAACTTAATCGAAAACAGATACGCCGAAATCTTCGGGATTAGTTCCTCGAGTGTGCTGAGGTGCTATAGTCGCAAATGGCTATCCGTGCGAAAGCGTTCCGAGGGAGCTTGGATTGGACTCTAAGGGGATGAGTCGGAAGAGCGGCACATTTTACGGCTGAAACGCTTCGACAGCGCCTGTGCCAGCCACATGTAAATTCGGGCATGTTGTACTTCAGCAGTTAAGTCCCTCTGATTCTACACCCCGTCCACGTGCTGAACCGTTCCACTCACAGTAAATGAAGTAGAGCAGCCTACTGCTACAACGTCGCTGATCGCTCATCGCATGGCATGACTTAGTCAGATCATTACGCCGAGCGAAACTGAATCTCAATCCGCTCCCGTGCATTGTACTGTGAAGCATAGTTTTCAGTCGATAGCATCAATCGGTACGCATAAGAGCAGCAAGGACAGCTCCTAATGCCACGAGCCACACAAGTAGGCGTGCGCTTACAAATGCTCAAATATGGGTGGAAACGTAAAGTTGATGTTGATTAGATGAGCCCCTGAAATCGCCGAGTGATCTCCCCTCCCCCTCCATTCATAAGTTCAGGCTCTTCAGAACCATAGTAGTTGGTACTAAGCTCCCCGGGTATATGTCCTTGTCCCAGTGCATCGAACAGGTCCAGAAGATCAGTTCCCATTTGAAACATGTCCGGAACAGAGCTATTGCTATATGTGTCCGTCGCCACATAAATAGCGGTTTCCACGCCCTGTAATCCGCTGCCGTCATCGCCTCTGACAGTATAGAGCGCTTCTCGAGAACGCAAGGAGTCCACAGCCTCTGCAGAGGGTAAGTCCACGCCAGTTGGGGTGCTCTTTGTTACCATCATGCCGCCGCTCTGGCCTGCATCAGAGCTGTGCAAACCCAGACTTTTCAAGCGTGGCAGCAGGCCGCGAATACTTTTCCATAACCTGCGACTGATGAGGCTGTGGCGTGAAAACCCTCTGACGAGGTCGACCGCATCGAGAAAGCTCTGTCGACATGCCTCAGTGAAAATGTTCGGGGCGTGACACACCGCCAGAAAGATGACCGCCAAGGAGCTTATCAGGAAATAGTTGAAAGCGTTTTGCTGACGCGAATAAATATCCGTGGTGGCGTTCAGGTGTACCAAAACTGTTATACTGTCTTGGGCAATCTCGACTACCAGCCAAGCACTTCGCAGGTTCTTGCTAATGCTTGTTGCGCTCAAGAGATAATGCTGGTAGATGGATATGCGTATGCGGTTTCCGCGCAGGTATAATAAGGCCCGAAGCCGCTGTAGGACTCGTGGTTGAGATCGGGCTGTCAGTCCGAGGCGTGGGTGCCGTAGCTGCAGATGAGACGGAATAGACTCCAGCCAATCTTGCGTACTCAGGTCCAAGGCTCGAGCCGTGGCATCGGGAATTGTCTGAGATGGGGAGCCAAAGGACGGAATGGCGTTCCAGAGTTTGGAGCATAGTCGGCCGTAGCCCACCATGCATTTAAGGTACAAGTCAGCGTCCTGCAACCGAGTCGTGTTAGGAAATTCTTCTGATTGGGAGGCGAGGAACCTGGGGGGGCCGAAATGCGGCTGCACCTACCGGCTCCGGCAAGCTAGGATCTATATCTCGGTCCGCCAGCGCAAAAGGGAGACTCGTGCCGAAGCTCCATCGGCGATCGAGCACGTAAACGCACCAGAAGACTCGCATGGCCAGACGGCGTGATTCGGGGTCCTCAAAGTTGTCAAATAAGCTTTTCCTTCGGTGTAGGCCCATCTCAAGCGCCTCCCGCGCAGCGATGCCAATAGTTCGCCAAGCGAGCAGCTCCTCGTCGGAGTGAAAGTAGTAGATGCTCTGGCAAAATTAGCAATGAATCGCAGCAAAAAGAAGCGATTTTAGCGGACCAGCATCGTCAAAAGCTGAATCTCTTGAAGCTCGACTTCGGGGCTCGAGATTCGCGAGACGTGGAGCTCGACGGACTCGGCCATTGTGTTGCTCAACTCGGTCTTGCCATGCGCTTCAATGACCATGGCAGTGGCAACGGCAACGGTCAGAAGTTCAACGTCCCTCGATGTAACAGCCATTTGTAGCTCTCCTTGAAGCTGGTCGTCCGATGATTCGCGAGCTCGGATATAGTCTACTATCTGCGGTGCGCGAGAGGATAGCTCCAAGACGTCGATGAAGGGATAGACGGAGCCGACCTCCTCTTCAAAAACAGCGAGGAGACTGGCAATCTCTCCGGGAGTGCACCGAAGCCAGAATTCGGCTGCCGTGGTTGTCTCTCTCTGCGAGTCGGTTGGAGACTGAGCACCGCTCGGGGAAAAGGACTCATATGTCGGTATGCCCATGCGAGTGAGAGATCGCTCGCCGACCATCAAGGCAAAGGCGGGACGCGTAGGTCCGACGAACTGAGGCTGTTTCGGCGCAGCACCTTTATGAGCGCTGGCTGTTGGCTGCACGAGTGATGTGTCTTGCGAGCGCGAGGAGACGGGGCTGCTGCTTGACGGCTGGTCCTTGAGCTTCGTCACAGCATGCACCAGGGTTGCGACTTGCTGGCGGAGCTGGGACATTTCATCGCTCAATGTTCGAATCTGCTGGCTGCTTCGAACATCAGACATCAGGACGTAAGCATTGCCGGCTGAGAATAAATGCATGAGAACACCCAGCCACTACTTACCTCTCATGCTGGTTTCTGGTGACATGCGACGGCCCAGGGGCGTAGGCGCACGCCAGTCCGCCGGCGATGCATCGCTCGCAGCTGGCGCCGTCCACCGGGATGCACTTGAGCTTTCTCTTCTTGCATTCATCGCTGGGAACTGATGATAAGCATCGTGTTCAAGACCAGTCGCGCGACCGAGGTCGGTCTGCCATACCAAGCTACCGACGTGTATTTGCCACGTTTATTAGGGCGGCGGCCCCCGCGTGCCTGCACTGGTCGCTTCTGCGGCCTACTCGTAGGGTCAGCCGCGCTGGCGGCTCCGGAATCGTCGTCCATGATCCTTGACTAGGAGCGGGACCGGCACCATGCAGCAGAGCTGCGGTTTCCGAGAAAGACATCAATCATCGCCTGTCAGGCGATGGCGATGGGCAAGTGCTCGTTGAGTTTGGCCCCGCAGGCCTGGCCGCGCCCTCGGAGCAGTTCCGAGGTTCCGAGCAAGCACGCGGTCAAGTTCGGGTCCATCCCCGCAGCGTTCGGTACGGCTCCCATGCTACTCCGCATGAGCGCGCTCTGCACCGGCATTGCGTTTGCCTTGGGATGGCCGATGAATCTGCGATGAACTCCGTGCACCTGAGATAAAAGCCAGGGCGTGACTGGGCGGTCTTTTGTATTCATATTATCCCCAATCTAGAAAAGCCATTGCGCAGTGTCCTTTCCCAAGCTCACGCCGCCATGACTATTGCTACCCTACTGCTGTCCCTGAACGACCAGCTGCGGCTAAATACTTTGCAATCTCTTCTATGTACGCTTTGCACCGCGCCGCTAGTCTATATCCTCGTCAACGAACTCGTCCGTCATAATGCGAGGATCCGCGGCATGAAAGGCCCTCATGGACTGCCTGTAATAGGAAATCTGTGGGACATCCGCGTCAATGCTGCCGAGAAGTATCGACAGTGGGCGCGCGAGTTTGGAGACGTCTACCAAATTCAGCTTGGCAATGTCCCTGTCGTTATCATCAATTCGGCCGCAGCAGCAAAGGCCATCTTTGGGCAGAATGCACAAGCGATGAGCTCGAGGCCGCAGTTTTACACGTTCCACAAGGCATGTTTCACCGGTCTTGAGCACTTGCAAAGCACTCTATTTACAGCCGGTGCAGGTTCTCTCTGACACGGCCGGAACGACGATTGGCACGTCCCCTTATAGCGAGTCCCTTAAGCGCCGACGCAAGGGCGCCGCCTCAGCACTCAACAAGCCATCGGTCCAAACGTACATCTCTCATCTAGACACCGAGAGTCGCGACTTCGTCAAGGAACTTTTCGTCTACGGCAAAGGAGGAAAGATTCCGACCGACCCCATGCCCATGATCCAGCGTCTATCCCTATCTTTGGCCCTGACTTTGAATTGGGGAACTCGCCTCAAGAGTCAGGAGGACGACTTATTTCACGAAATCACCCATGTTGAGGAAGAGATTAGTCGCTTTCGTTCTACGACAGGAAACCTGCAAGACTACATCCCTCTTCTGCGGCTAAACCCCATCAACCTTCATTCAGCCAAGGCACGGGAGATGCGCAACAGGCGCGACAAATATCTGTCAGCTCTGAACAATGGCTTAGACGAACGCATCGCCGACGGAACCTACAGCCCTTGCATCCAGGCAAACGTCATCATGGACACAGAAGCAAAATTGTCCAAGGCAGAACTCACTTCTATCAGCTTGACCATGCTCTCGGGTGGCCTGGACACCATCACCACGCAAGTTGCATGGTTCCTCGCCTTTCTAGCGCAACACCCAGAATTGCAAGAAAAGGCTGTGTCAGAAATTCGGAAGTTTTACGAGGAAACTCAGCCGATGTGTGACCCTTTGGACGATTCAAAGTGCGAGTATGTTGCTGCACTTGTGCGCGAGTCTCTGAGATATTTTACGGTACTCAGACTAGCCCTGCCTCGTGCGTCTACCAAAGAAATCACTTATGGAGGGCTCGCGATTCCGAAAGACTCTGTTGTTTTCTTGAACGCTTGGGCCTGTAATATGGGTGAGTCTCGAACAGTTTCTGTTCGTGATGAAAGACGTTCTAACATGGCTAGATTCCAATGTGTGGTCTGACCCTCAAGTCTTCCGCCCCGAGCGATGGTTCGAGCAGCCTGATGCGCCCCTTTTTACCTACGGCGTGGGTTACCGCATGTGCGCTGGATCGATACTGGCAAACAGGGAGCTTTACCTCGTGTATATGAGAGTGCTCAACAGTTTTCATATCCAAAAGTACGATGATGTTGATTGCCACCCAATTACGGGGAATGCCGATCCTTCGAGTCTGGTGGCCTTGCCACACAGATATCGATGCCTCTTTGTTCCTAGGGATGGCGCGGCTTTAAGCAAAGCCGTCGAAGATAGAGATACTTTCGATCAACCCATTAGCGCTTAACTCAGAGCTTGAGATACTTAGCTTATATAGTATCGTCGCTGATACTCTTGTCAAGACAGTGCAACTCACGTGCAGAAAACAACATCGCGTGCCCCATATGTATAACCAATCACCAGTAAGTTTGGCGATAATTGCCGCAGCAAAGTGGAAACGGCGCTACTGAGTGTCGACATATGGGGTGGTTGTCTTCTTTCAAGTTTCCTTGATGCGAAGGACAAGTGATGCGATCGTTTTCATCTAGAGGCATCGCTAAGTAGCATATGCTATTGACCTGCGTGTGTTCAAGCTTCGGAGAGTAGGCCAGTTCTACACGGTGATTCTATGGACGGCGTGCAGGATCTCTCAACTCGTTGCGCTGATTAGCGCAGTGTTGCAGTTTCCACGGAGTTTGTAAAGTACGAAGTCATATAGTTGTACTTAAATCAACCTAGTGGTTGGTATGACATCGAGCTACACTGACTGGGGGCATCGCCTGTCAAGTGTGACTTCTTGGATCCCGATTCTTACGTAGCTAAAACAATAGCCTGCCTTGCATAGGTATTGACACCTTCCTTGGCCAAGTCCTCATCATCTGCACTGTCCAGCGTCCAATGAGCCGGAAAAAGACGCTTCATGCCCAGGGCACTTTTCTTGAGCACCTCAAGACCCCAGTCCGAAATTTCTTCCGACCAGTACAAAGCTATCCACATTCCAATTGCAGCCAAGGGCAGACTCAAAAAGCAAGGTACCAACACCGCGGGCTCTGGCCATCGAGTAATGATAAAGTAGAGTGCCACTGCTATGGCGCTTAGCCAAATACCCCCAAACACGAGGAAGGACAGCGTGAAGAGGATCACCATCATGGCAGCCAACATGAGCATGAAGGTTATGAACATGAAGAGAAATTTCGCGATGGCGCGATTACCAATCGTGTTTAGCCGGCGAGATGCGGATCCAGCTCTGGAAGAAGAGAATCTGTTCATGATGGTCGCGCGGCAGTGTAGCACGGCGATGCGAACAGATGGAGACCGCAATGAGGAGCGTATAAAGTAGGTGGCCAAGGCAACCGCGGTTAGAGATAGTCCCCAGGTCCAGATCCGAGGTGGAGCAGACGTGAGCTCAAACACTTGCATCGAGAATACAGAGGTGATGAATGATATCGGAACAAAGAAGAAGGCCAACTCAGTCAGCTTGTTGATGCCAGAGGTTTGGTCGATGACGAGCGAGGACTGTGCCAAAGCCATGGAGGATGCAAGAATACCGAGTGTCTGTTCGGCGCGGGTTCGAAGAACTTGCAGGTCCGCCACGAGTGCTGCAAGCTCTGAAGCAATGTCGGGCCCCCAGCGCAGGACCGCGGAAGACGATATGTGGCCAGCCCACTCATCCAGCTCGTTGAGTGTAGCACGCATCCAGGTGAGGTTCTGTCGCGTAGAGTTCCCGATCGACTCGATAAGCTGCTCATAGAGGCCAGCACTCAAGTCGCCGTCCAAATGGTCGAGTTCAAGACGTATTTCGGCCAATAATTGCCAGAAATCGTCGAGGACTAGGCGACCGAGTGTGGAAGAAATGAGCGATTCGTCCTCAAGAACGTCTTTCGTGGCGAAAGTACTCAAGTAGCGACACACTAAATTGTGAGTGTGCAAGGCATACTTTCGGGCGTAATCGCGGTCTCTAGAATACGGCTTTGGGTCATTGTACTCTGCGCGAAGCTCTTTCTCGTAATCTTCGTCGTACTCTTCGTCGCTCGTGTAGGCTGATATGGTTTCATCGTCGTATCCAGCCTCTTCAGATGCTGGGTCGGCATATATGTCGCCATGGCTGCCGTCGTTATTCTTTCTTTTTCTCAACAGCTTCTCCCTCCTCTCTTTCAGTTGCTGTTTTATTGCGACCTTTTTCTGCTGCTTCAGATCTGCTTTGGACAATGGAGGTGGCGGTGGGTCAAGATAGCTTTCCTCTGGGCCGGGGGAACGCCAAAGCTCTTCTTCAGAATATGACTCTAGCTCCATGGCCCTGGGCATAAATGTAAGTGATGGTGTCAACTCATTTGTCAAATTATTTCTCATGGTGCGGACGGGGTCAAGCAGTAAAATAACTGCTAGATGTTAGCTTTCATAAAATGAATGCTTGGAGATGAGGGAACTCGCCTGTTCTCTTCCCTCGAGAATCATGCCCGGACCAGTAGCTTGCACCCTCAGGTGCCATCACTCTCAAGTCCCTGTTCTTCCAAGACGAAACATTCTTCGGAAGACCTTCAAACGTGCTGTATGCACGATACACATTCGTTGCTTTGACTCTCGACAGTCCTGTGACTCCTGCAGCCGTCGACGGCTGCTTTCCTTTTCTTTTGGCCTCTTCAGATAGCTTTGCCCTCGCCAGTCTCTTCTTTGTCATCAGCAGGCCATGCTTGTCCAGGACCACGTCTCTCTCTATCATCCATCGTCCGTCACTCAGCCTCTGATCAATCTCGTCCTCATGAAATCCCTTCTTTCCTAGGTAATGTAGGAGGCCCAGTCGGCCCCAGCGGATATGTGCCCAGCAGCGACTGTGGGCACGACGAGGAGAGGTCCATTCAGTTCGCTGGCCAATCCCCGGGAGGGCGCGATGGCGAAAGCGAGTTTCCTGCTCTGCCCAATTCATCCAAACCGCGTTGGAGACCTTTAACTGACTGTCGCTTGCCGCATACCCGGAGCTCACGAGGTGTTCAAACCAAAGCTCGGGGTCAATGCCATATAGCTGACCCAGCGCGCCCATGACGAATCGGCTGAGGTCAGTCACCACGACAACACGCACCTCACAGGTTTCTGGCCGCGACTGCAACATGTGAGCCAGCTGCTTCTTCCCCTGAATTTGTTCCCTTCGCGGCGCAGAGTCGCCCGCAAGATAGTCAACGATCGTGACGGACGTGGACTTGAGGCCATCGTAGCGCTCGCGATGTGTGACATTTAGCCATCGCGGATCCCATCGGGCGCGGTTGTCAAGATTGTTCATGTACAGCTCGGCCAGCATCTCGAGCCAGTGCGACAGACTTGATAAGCCCTCCTCGTCTGGCTCAGATTCCCCCGCTAATCGAGCCTCTTCGCGGACACCATCTCCCACGCTAGTCTGAATTCCTTTGGCATCCAGTGGCGGCGGCGATACGCCGTGGTGCTCGAGGTGTCGAGGTGAATCCGTTGAGGTCTCTGCCGAGTTGCGAGGAACGCTGTATTGCGGATTCCACCGCTGGGCGCTCGGCCAGTCCAGCGGATAGCTCCGCTGCCGATCCTCGTCCGCATTAGTGGCTGCTCGGTTGTTCCTGAACATCGTTGGCATGGCCACTTTGGCGTCGACCTAAAGGCCGGGCTCAGATCTTGTGGAGGAATTCACTTGTACAATTTTCTTGAGGATAGAAATGGCAACTTTCCTGGACTGTTTTTTCCTGGCGTTATTCACGCGCATTTATGAGAGGACGTCACTAAAATTTGCTTAGGGGCTGACCCCTGTTCTCCGGCAACTAGGGCAATCTAGAGCTGACACGTCTGCTGACAACAAAAGCTCCAGGATGTTTAGGCTGCGGCTGGAGACGATGTCCACCAGCCAGAGTTCCACTGTCAGCAGCCAGGCACGAAGTTGCGCCCCGCTGCTTGTCACATCTTCGATCTTCTACGGAGTATGGACTGTTGCTTGCAGGCGTGTGTCTGGGTGAAGTTTATCGAGGGATCTCGCTCATGGCGACCTTGTACGGATTTAAGGAGGCATGCCACACGTTGAATTCCTATCCACGCATACGCATCTTCGTACTACCTTAGAGTGCGATTGTACTCGACAAGACCATTCCTTTGAACTTGGGCTAATCTTGCAAACATCAAATACGTTCGTACACCCGGTCTTGGATTACAGTCGAGCATAGGATTTTCTCTGTGCACATTCAAGCTTCGATGGAGGTGTGTGAGTCCACGAGTGGCCTCTGCAGTATATGGGCAATGTGGAGAAAGAGAGTCGATACCACCAGACAGCATTCCGCGCAGGAGCGACACTGATCAATCGACGTACAGGCCTCCGTTGACAAACATGTGCTCTCCATTCACCCAGCGAGCTCGTTCTTCGCACAGAAAAGCCACAGCGTACGCAACCTCCTCCGGTTTACCCATCCTCTTTGCCGCCGGTGTGGCATCAATTGTTGGCTGCAAAACTCGCATTGCTTCCTCACCCGCCGCTAAGAAGCCTTCGGTCACCGTGGGGCCAGGAGACACAGCGTTAACGGTACAACCGTATTTTGGTGGGAGCTCCTTAGCCCAAACGCGTGTGAACGAGTCCACCATCCCCTTAGTCCCGGCGTAGATTGTTTGCAGAGCTGGTGGTCCACGCGAGCTGACGGAGCAAATGTTCACGATGCGCCCACTGCCACGAGTCAGGCTCGGCAGGGCGTGCTGGGTTAGCAGAAAGGTGCCGCGAGCGTTCAGGTTGACGAGTGAGTCCCAATGCTCCAGTGTCTGCTCTTCAAAGGGGAGGTTGATTGCCAGCGCCGCATTGTTGACAAGTATATCGATTTGGCCAAACTGCTTGACTGCGGCCGCGACCAGTAACCTTGGGCCGTTGATAGTGCTCAGGTCTGCACAGACTGCCGTGGATGGCGTGGGCAGTGCCGCGGCCACTGCGATGGCTGCGGTAGCCAAGCTCTCGGATGGATAGTTGATCACAACGTTGGCGCCGCGAGACGCGAGCTCCATGGCGATAGCTAGGCCGATGCCGCTGCTGCTTCCAGACACTATGGCTATTTTGCCAGAAAGAGTTTGAGTTGCTGGGGATTGCGGCCCAGTGGCGGACATGATGTTGATTGCCGAAGCAAAGGTGCTAGTTGTGGGCGTGGGTAGGGCTTCGGCTGTTGCCAGCTAGGCACGTCGGCAGGTACACGGGTGCTATCCTTTTGTGTTGTCGCAGACATGCGAGAATGGCCCTCAGCCGCGTATAGCATCCATGTCAGCTTGTGACTGATTCCCATCTCAGTGTGAGCCACGAAGTTCTATCGCGTCAACGTGGAGTTGCATCTGGTGAAGACCCCGCGGCTGACGCGACGCCTGCCAGTTACAGAGCTACAGTTGTTGCGCTTGATCTGCCGGGTGTACTCCGTATGTCGGCATGGATTCTGATTCGCCATCCAGTGTCTTGCATGTAACGTGAGACACGGCAGCCGAGACCAGAAAAGCAATGCGTACGCGCTGACGCGGTAGGCTTCAGGCTTGGGCAAAGCATCGACAGCTCTTGCGCTCACACTCTTTGCCTGGATGCCGGGGCATATTAACGATCGATCGAGTCGGAATCTGGATGAGATCGTCGGGACCCGGAGTGGCGGCAAGGAGCAGGGAGGGCCAAAGGCCCATCGGAGGCATGATGCGGGGCACTTGACCGCAATCTATAAGCCAAATGGACCCAGCCTGCAGTCTTCAATTTGAGGTAAGGTTGCCGCACGAGCCTTCCTACTGAATGTAGATGAGGGGATGTTGACCACCGAAGCGGCCAAAGTATGGGGAAATGTCCCCTCTCCACCCCCGGAGTGTCCACCACTATCGCTTCGTTAAAGAAAACGGAAGATTCAGGATATAGGAACGCTTACTTTCGTGGCTGTCAATTCCACAGTACAAGTTTGCATCGAGATGTAGTTAGTACTGGTGTACGAATGCTCATCCGAGGTCGCATCTGTTTCAGTCCCAGTTCTTGTTTCTTATTGACGAGCTCACAATTAACCATTTCTCCTCCGGCGTAGGTAAGAGGTATATCTCAGACCATACATACGCCACACGAAAGCATTTCCCTAAAATACACAAGCAGGCCTGCAATGGCGAAGCAAAGTCCAGCACCATCTGCGATTGCGCTACGCAGAGTTTCCGCAGCCAATAAGAGGAAAGCGTAATTTGCCTGTTTCATACAGCGAAGTTAGACTAACACTGATTTGTATCCATACAGTACTCCATACTCCATTCATGTCTGCGCCAAAAAAAAAAAG
>JALHBY010000172.1:52873-81719 GCA_024340155.1 Tolypocladium pustulatum | reverse complement strand
TACGCGCGCCCTCCCCCTAGCCGCCCTTAGCCCGGCGCCGAGTTCGAGGAGGATATTAAGGAGGATAATAAACCCCTAATCTAATCGGGGGATAGCTCGTTTAGCTTAGAGGATTTTAGGTCGCGGCCTATACTCTATATTACCCTTATTAATATAGTTTTCGTAGGCATATTACCCGCTACTATTTAGTAGCCTAATTTAACTTATATATTCTTCGGCCTATTATATATATATATATCTCCCTACTTATCCTTATAATATATTAAAGCCTCTATATCCTATATACTCTCTAAAGGTTCTTATATAAGTATAATATAGCCTCTCTATTTAATAAGGATATTTTACCTCTTCCTATAGCTATATATATTCTTTACTATAAGGATTTCCTCTACCTTATACTCGTCTAGGTCTAGGTTATCGTTACCTAGGTATAGTAATAGGTCTAGCCTAGTATTAGCTAGCGCCTATAATAAGAGCGGGTCGCGCGTAGCCTACTTAACTCGATCTATATAAAAGGTAAGGTAGATACCTTATAGTATATCTAGTATAATATTTAGGGGGCTTAGGATAGCTATTACCTAGTATTTAGCCTTTAGCTAGTCTAACTTTCGCGAAGGCTAGTTTAAAGTAATATATAATATATCTAGCTATATATTATCGCTAATATAAAACTATTTAGCTAGCCTTCTAGATATATTTATAGAATCCTATTATTTTTACTATACCTAGGTAATAGTAGCCTAGGCGATATCTATACCCTCTTTTAGGTACTATGTAAAAGCAACCGCTTACCCCTTTAGTAAAGTAGTAGATGCTAATTAATCTAGCGCGCGCTAAATTAATTTAATATCGAATCTATATAATATATAATTTAGGCTTATGCTAGTTATAGATAAGTCCCTATTATTAAGCGCGAGCTAGTATATAAGTAAGTAGTCTACCTAGTTAAGCTATAAGAATAAAACTATAATATATAGTATTACCTATACTTCTTAGTTTATCTACTCTATTCCCCTATCTATCTATAGGTAGTAGGCTATAGAGAGTAGCTATTATATATTAATATACTTATAGAGTATAGCCTAGAATTACCTAACTTAATTTAAGCCTCTATCTAAGATAATATAGGTTAGAAAGCTATAGAACCTTTACTAATAATACTTAAAGTATTCTATATATACCTTTATATCTATAGATATTATTACTTTAAGCTATATATACTTAGAGAGTCGGTTAGTAATTACTATTAAGTATTAGGGGTCTGCCTCGCTAGCTATTAATAGGTCTATTATAAAGTCTACTAAGATTATAGTTTAGAAACGGTCTATAATTAAAAGCGGTTAGAGTAGCCCCTAGCGGCGTTAATAATTAATATAACTACTATAGTAATAATAGTTCCGAACGAATCGCGTAATATCTACCGATATACCTTCTTAATAGAAATCCTACTATAAGAGCTTAAATATTATATTCTTTCCTAGGTAGCTAGTTATTAGCAAGTTATATACGCGCTAGATTAGGGTTATAGTTAGAGGTTCCTATTTCAGTACTTATAGTCACCCCCTATATTATAGCGTACTATATATAGAAAGTATATAGTCTATAATCTATTCCCTTATAGCTACCTATAAGGGAAACTTCCTCTAGTTCTTATATAGGGCTTTAATCTTTTCTTCGTAGGAGATATCCTAGCGTAATACTATAGCCTATAACTCCTATATATATATATCTTAGAATAACTCGCCCTCCCCTCCTATATTAGGTAAGTCTAAACTTAGCTAACTAATTAAAATAGGCTCTATAATATACTTAAAGTAGGTAGGTTTATCGCGCTAGTCTTAGTCCCGCTAGGATAGTATATTAGGGCGGGCTACCTATATACCGGGTTAGTATTATAGCTAGTAGTTAAATAATATAAGCGTTTTAGCCTAGCGTACTTACCTCTTAGATATCTCCCTAGGCGAGGTAAAGTACTCTAACGCTTTATAGTCTATAAGAACTATAAATAGAATAGAAACGCTCCGGAGTTCTACTAACTATACTTTAAGATACGCGACTATAGTAAGTAATTCCTTATTATAGATTATATAATTCCTCTCCGCTACCTAGAGCTTCTAGGAATAGTAAGCTATAGGTCGAAGGACGCTAGCCTAATCGTTTTATAAGAGATAACTACTAATCGCTTCCCCTAAGTAATTAGTCTTAATAATAGTCTCTTACTTTAGGTCCTATTATATAAGGATTAGGTATAATATAAAGGTATCCTTTAGCTTATCGAATACTACTTAGTATTAGTCTAACTAAGTAAATAGGACGTTCTTATTAATAAGTACTATAAGGGGGGCTACTATATAGGAAAATTATAGGATAAAGTTATAATAGAAGTTTATAAAGCCGAGGAAGCTATATATACCCTTAATATATATTAGGGCCTCTTAACTTATAATTACTTTAATCTTAGCTAGGTTAAGTTAAATATCTTTCCTATAGATAATAAATCCTAGGTACTTAACCTCCTTAATTATAAATTCATACTTATCTAGATCTAGATATAGACTAGCCTCCTATAGTTTTACTAAAACTACTTATACCTTACTCTAGTAGTCTATATATAAGCCGCTAAAATAGATAAGTATATTATCTAGGTAAGCTATTATAAAGTTACTTAATATATTCCTAAGGGTATTATTAATATAATATTAAAATATAGCTAGTATACTAGCGAGGCTAAAAGGGTAAATAAGGTATTTAAAGAGTCCGAACTAGGTATAAAAAGCTATAAGGTATTTATCCCCTACTATAATATATAGCTTATAGAACGTAGCGCGTATATTAACTTTCGTAAACTACCTAGCCTTAGTAAGGCTTTAGAGTATCTCCTTAATTAAAGGTAAGGGGTAGCGGTCCTATTCTATAATTTTATTAAGCGCTTAGTAGTTAATATAGAACCCCTAGCCGCCCCCTAGCTTTTTAACTAATAGTATAGGGGCTATTATAAATAACGAGCTCGCCCTAATCTAGCCTTTATCTATTAACTTAGTTATTTATTTCTATACCTCGAGGAGCTAGTCGCGCGGTATATTATAAAGAGGGCCCTATAGTAACTCTAAGACGGTGCTATCTAGTGCCTTCCTTAAATAAATATAGTAGTCGTAACTCCCCTAGTATAGGGGTAGTATATTAGCTTTCTCGTTATCGAATAGGTCTTAGAATTATATAACCTCTAGGGGAAGTATAGTTACCTTAGGGGGCGGCGTAGGAACCTAAAGGCATAGGACTAAAGTAATCTCCTATAAACTCGTTACTAGAAGTTAGTAGTCTACTTACTTCCTAGACTTCTATCGGACTATAGTAGCGAAGGTAGAGCCTAGTACCGCGGCTATTAGGTACGCTACCTATCTTATCTCGATTACTAAGATAACGAAATTACTAGCTAAGTATACTATAAGCTACTATACCTTAGCCCTTAGTATAATATCGTAATAGGCTATCTAAGGCGCGCCTAGGATTAGGCCCTATATTAAGCCTAGTATTATATATATTACGATAGGTAACTCCTACCTATCTATATTAGTAATAAATCGTACTATATATTAGATTATTAAGGTCTTCTTAAACCTCTAGGTCCCCTTATATATCGTTACTATAGCTATATATACCTCTTATTACTTCGAAAGCAGTATATATCTAAGCTAATAGCATTATATAAATAATTCGCTTACTATAATATAATAGTTATAGCTACTATCTGCTTGCATATCTATAAACTAGGTTAAATTAACTAATACTAGGAGGAGGAATAGAGAAGAATCTATATTCTAAGTAATATCCTTAAAGTAACTTATTATATCGCTAACTATCTATTAGTAATGCCTCGTAGCCCCTAGTATAAGACTTTCTATAAGGGCCTATCTTTTTCCTACTAGTCGCTATTATCGTCCGATATATTAATAACCTATATACTAGCTATTTAAATTAAGGGTTATTAAGTATTACGTAATACTAGTAGTAACTAGTAATCTTATACTAGATGCCCTATCTTACTATAACGTAGGTAACTCCCTTCTACTTATTATACTTCGATAATATCTTAGCTTATTTACTTTACGCGCTTAGGCTCCTAGCCTATCTACTTACCTTTCGTAGACTTAGACTATTTAGAGCTAGTAGTATTAATACTAGTTATCGGTATATTATTATCTACTTATATCTTAGGAGCTATTATTACTTAGTTATAGTATACCTTATCCTCTAATTAAAACAACTCGATATTAACTATAATAGCCCGGATATAGAGTATAGTAGCCCTATAGTTATATAGTAGAATATCCCGACTAATATAATATTATTAGAGGTCTTATATAAGAGCGTATCGGAGGCGTATTACCTTAATCTCGCTAGCCTATTCGGCTATACCTACTAGTTCTAATTTAGCCTTAAACTATACGATAAAGTCCGAGAAGGACTTAGCTAGTCGCTATATAATCTTCTCTAGCTCTATTATAGCGATCTATTAGCGGTAGGGGTCCGAGAAGATAGAGTCGAGATACTATAGAAAGCGCTCGGGGCTATACTTATAAGAGCCGCTACGCTTAAAGAAGGGCGTAACTTTAGTTTAGACTATAGGCGATAAGTTCTAGAAAACGAAGGCCTATTAATCCTAGGTATCGCCGATAAATATCTAGTTAGAGCGAAGTTTATACGTTATAAGAACCTTCTAAGTAGAAAAGAGGTTCTTATTGCTATTAAATAGCGATCCTATAAGGAGCGGTTTACGCTTTATTCGTTCTATAATAGCGATAGTTTGCCTTTAGGTTTCGATTACCTAATAAAGCTCCTCGACTATAGTAGCCGAGGTACTAGGAAATTATAGACTTATACTTAGGGGTATTAATATCTTTTATATATAAAGAACTAGCCTTAGGGCATCTGCTAGTAAGCGTTTAGTATAGTAATAAAAGATATATAGAAGGAAAAGGGGAAGCGCTCCGCGCCTAGACCGGGCGCGGGAATGTAGCGCGCTGTGCGCGCACGTGACCCTAGTGGGCGCGGTGTGCACGTGACCAACACAGACCCGAGCCAGCAGCTCGAGTCCATAACACCTACTCCCATTATAGAATAAGGCGAATGCATACGTTAACGCCCGCCTAAGTCCTTAAGTCCTTATTAGTTAAGGCCTTATGCAAATTCAAGGGTATATATATAACTACTAATTAAGCTCGCATTAACGCCCCGATTATAGCGAAGCCGAACGCTTCTCCCTACTACTATACGACGGGCACGTATACCCTTTGACTTTGCCCGAGCCGCCGTAGGTTTTATAACGGTCTATCTTGCCGTACCGTTAAGAGAGAGTGTGATTAGTATGGGTACTGTCGTCGTATAGACGTTCTAATAAAATGAGACTCGCGTGCAAAGCTTAATGTTGAGGCGATAAGGCTGTCGCTCCTATAGCACCTACTTATAAAAATTACCACCCAGCTTCGCCCCCGCAGATAACTATATTGGCATTTAAAAAGTAAGCTTTATTCGTTAGGGTTTGGTTATGCACGTGACTGTCCCCCGCGGAAGGGGGGCTTAGCTTTCTACTTGTTTTGCTTAGCATCGAGCAATCCTATTATAACAAGCCGCTGGCATTATGTCAAGGGAGCTTTATCAGGGCAGCTAGTGTACTTGTTCCGCTATTTTTTTACCTAGAAGAAAACCGAGTTAGTGCCCTGTAGATTTCTAGTGTTTTGCTAACTCCCTTTAGTTATTGGAGACCTATCTTGCTGCTCGTCTCAAAATATGTAGGAGTTACGCAAAGGCTTACGATGGGGATGACTCACCGATAGAAAACGAGGATGATCCCGGGATTGATAGGGGCAATATAAATAAACAATACCGCTGCCCTGTAAAGGAATGCGAATGCAAAGCGATACTATTCGCCTCGCGACAGAGGCTCCGGAGTCATTTCTAATAACTTTAGTCGTGAAAGGCTTGCCTTTCTTATTACCTGCATTAATACTTCGCGATAGACGTTAAGTGCGATGAGATATGTGTCTTTTGCTATTAGGCCTTTAAACGTGTGAGAGATTATATATGGCATGCCGAATGATATTAAGATGCGCAAGAGAATACGAAGCGTACCTATATTAACTAAATGTGTGAGGAGTTACGTGGCATGGCGGATGAAGAGCTGGAGTCCGCGGAAGATATTTGCGGATCGGTGGACCTAGAAAGGACGTAGAAATGGACGAGCGATGTAGCTGGCCTTGACACGTAAGCGGGAGGAGCTAAAAGACCGGGACACGATAAATCCGAAATGGTTATCGAAAAGCTAGCGCAATGTCCCTATACTAATGGTGAATGTTCTTGTGAAGATGGCTCGACTGAGCTAATACTCTAAGGTCCTCCTATCCTCTACGAGTAATCGTCTGACCCTACCTAGCTTGCTGTAACGCTAGTATCCCCTATAGCGGGTGCCGAGCCTGTGACTGATCTCGCTAGCATACCTATAGACATGCTCCTTATATAACCTGTCGAAGCCGCTATAGTATTTAATAACTTTATATTCGATGCGCCGGTGACTAGTATCGTGAACTTTCCTAACTTCTTAGAATAGTGGGCCGAATCGACTTAGTAATGACTTCCGCGCGAAAGTAGGAGCGCTTGGAAAGCTATATGGTAGAACCTTGGACAGTGTCTTCAAATTCGAAGTTAATGCGGATCTTAGAGCCCTGCATTCTAGCAACTCTCTCTGCTAAGCCGGGGATTTTGGGGAGTATTATCTTTGGCTAAATGTCGAGTATATCGACCGTTGTAAATTCGAACGTAATCGCATAACCGTTTACGATTTTAAAGGCTACCTGGCCGTCGAGAATTGCTCTGTGAACCCCAATTAACATATATAATAGCAATAGGAGGTTAATACTCACATGCCGCTATCTAGAAAGTCCTCCACGTTGTATGTATACCTAGCCTGGACTAGATCCTATTTCGCGAGTTCGTGTAATAGCCTCTTCCCTTCTAACGTCGGTAAGGCGTGCTTGTGCGAGCGGCTCTAGTAACTAACTCGGGTTCCTTTGGCTAGGAGGTGAACTAGTAGACGGCGACGACCGGCTTTTGGACCCCTACTCCTGAAGCACACGATGTAGCCGGGGTAGGCTCTATATCTTAGCCAGTATGCGAGAGTGTAGTTTTGGTTGCCAAAAAATGTCTCGATAATAGTTCGGATGCGCTGAACGATTAGATATCTCCTATAACAAAGGCCACTGACTTACCTCGTTTAGGATATATTGCTGATAGAAGTCTAGGCCGTAGCTCGAGTAGTATGGAAAGCCCCTTCTCTGTATCTCCGATATGTCCTCCCCAAGAGCGGCGTCTCTTGCGTAGAAGAATCCATTCTCAAAAAGAGACTCTTCTATGGATACAGAGAGGGCTATAGTCGATGCCATATCTAGGGCCGTAATAAAGTACTTGTCGCTATCGAATGGCCCAAGGGCATAAGTCACTCACGCCTTGTCAATTTGCTGCTTTATACTAGCAGCCTAATATGGAAAAACTGTTTTTCTATAGCACCGGCGGCCGTGGTTTGGCCGCGGTTTAGCCGGTCCCTCCTTCTACTATGAGGAGGCCGCCTAATCTGTTTGCCCCAGTGTCTAGTAGGCAAGGACCATAGCTTGTGATTACCATAGTATGTGGTGTCACGTCGGTAGGAAGGGATCATAGTTAGTGGTAAGTTATCGCCCCGCATCGATGCGTATTAGCGCTGGATCATTGAGAAATGGCTCGAAGGATAAGTGGTGAGGATATTCTTAGTCCCGTTCTCATCTGTATGAACTGTATGTACTATAAGCGAATAATAGAACGTATCCTAATACGGGCGCGTAATGCCAGCCACGGTCACGCATACCCATATGCCTTCTTGGCTAATTATGAAGATGCCTGTTGTTCTCTCTGCCTTAGCTAGGCGCAATCGGCTGCGATAATAACTACGTAGGTGACCTCCGCAATGTAGCAAACCCTACCCATATCGTCGATATAAAAGGCGGTTCTAGACTAAGACTTCATTTACCTCGTACTCCCTTATAGACCTCTTTATTGCGCTCTTAGTTAACATAGATAATTTGAGTCCTCGTTAAACTGCGTCGTGTCTACCAAATTGGCGATTTAACGATGAAGCTACTTTATATTATAAATGTAATATCGAATACCGCTTCTTCGTGGACCTGGGGCTTGCCAAGGTTAGTGTAGCAACTAGGCGTCCTCGATATATTGTTTCCTACTGCCCCTGCGATGAAGGCTGCGCAGTTCTTCTCTTTGGGACTTAGCAGCTATATATTACTGGCTTGCCTCTTCGGACTTCTCGTTCTTTTCCGCACGTACCTAAACTAGATGAAACTTTGGCTCGCGGAGTACTTTAGTGTGTAAAAGCCCTGTTGGGTGTCTTGATCCTTCTGACAGTTCGGTAGCTTTAATAATTCACATTAAGCGATCGGACGAGGCGTACGATATGGTCCTAGCCTGGCTTACGACTCACGGACTGGAAACGGCCGGTCGCTCAACTATTGCTCGGGTAGGCTTACAGACAGATACTCGAAATGGTCTTGTTAGCGACGCCAGAAAGCCCCTTAGCTTTTCTCCCTGGAGCGGGAGCTTTCTATTCTGGTTTAAAAAACGTCTGCTCTCCTATAGGACTGAGCTCAAAGATGCTGGAATCTATAAGGAGGAGGAGATCTCTATTACTTGCGCCGGCCGATCATGCAGCATACTGAAGGAATTCCTTCGCGAATGTCGTAACGAATACTTAAATAAAGTAAGGAACGAGATTACTATATTCGAAAACCGCGGGGATCGTTGGAAAAAGGTGGCGACCACAAAGATTAGGCTATTGTTAACTGTTATCGTTGGCGAGAAGTAGAAGCAATAGCTAATTGCTAATGTGAAGAGTTTCATAGACCCGGAGACGCGAAACTGGTTCGCCAAGCGTACGATTCCTTATCGAAAGGGCTATTTATTGCATGGACCCCTAGGAATGGGGAAATCTAGCTTTAGCTTGTCTGTGGCTAGCGAGCTCGATGTCGATATATATATTATTAGCATGCCTGGTGTGAGCGACCGCACGTTGAAAGACCTCTTCGCCGATCTTCTATAAAAATGCGTCGTTTTACTGGAGGATATAGACGCTGTTGGAATAGAACGATCATTAGTTTCCGATGACTCTGATAACGAGATTATAAAATTAAAAAACGGGGTTACGATATTAGGTCTCTTAAATACCCTTAATAGCGTAGCTTCGCAAGAGGGCCGAGTTCTTATTATGATAATAAACTATATTAAGAGACTAGACGAGGCGCTTATTCGTCCCGGCCGCGTGGACAAGAAAGCTGAGTTCTAGTACGCCGATACCGCTATGACTTCCTAGCTCTTTGAGTTCGTCTTTTAGCAAGACGTAGGTGAAGGTAGCAATCCCGTTGATATGGCAGTTTGCGACCTTGCCGTAGATTTCGTTAGGAAGGTGCCAGAGCTAGAGTACAGTCCGGCCGAAATTTTGTCGCATCTCCTATAATATAGGTAGTCTCCGACGGCCGCCGTAGAGTATGCCAAGGAATGGGTTGTAATAATGCAACGCGAAAAAATGGGGCGCCTACCTAACATAGCGGCATCCCGACTCCACCTTGACGGGCCGACGTGGAAGAGCGAAATGGCGTCTGTCTATAGACGACTAGCCTTTGATGATGACAAGGATGACGAGACTGGGTCCGGCTTGGGATTCTCTAATACCCCGCTAAGCTCACCGGCGCAGGGATTAAATGGAAACATTTCCTCCTCGTCTTAGCGCGGCGTTCTGGCCCTTTCGGCCGTTGGAGAACTTCGCGACGAACTCATAGTCTAAGGCCTAAGCTATCGATATCTAAATCCTGAATTTGAACTCGATCTTAAGCGTATCTACCTACGCGTGCGCTCTTTGTATGACGGGCGCAAATCAGGAGCCAGGGTCGCCGCAGAGGTCTTTTAGCTTCAGGGACGACTTGGACGAGCTACCATCCCCTCGCCCGCTTCTTGCGCCGTCCCCCGAGCTAATATTACCGTCTGCGACAAAGAGGAGCCATGGAGTTGTTTCCAAAGCCCCTATAGAGTCCCCAAAACGGAGACCAATATATATATTGCGGGTGTCGAGTCGGCCTTGCTCTCTAAGTAAACTGGCATAGTGGTAGGCTTATGACGAAAGCCAAGTCCATGACGGGCGTGTAGCTTATACTAGGAGCCCAGATGTTTAAGCTATAGTAAGCGGTGCGCCGCTCTTCCTGTCGTGTTTAAACCGCTAACATAACCGCATAGCGGAGGAAATGCCCATGCCGCGAGAGTAGTTCCTTGGGTGGTGATAAACCGAACAACGGATGGCATTACGTCACGGTGGACAAAATGGCATTTTAGATGGTGCGATAGGTGGCCGGCGTAGTAACGTGATAATCTGTTCAAGACCGCCTGTATGTTGCGACTCGCGTATTTGGTCTCGTAGAGCCTGAACCGCCTTTTGAATCCCCAGGGAGAAATCCAAGATGTGTTATGCTGTAATTATTAAAAGGGGGTTTGCGTTTCCTTTGAGATTTACGTGCCTGGCACCCTTTGCAATTGAATGCATTGCGAAAGAGTGTCCCTAAACCGCTTAGGCTTGCTAATAGAGCTGGTATGTTCTTTATCGTAACGTTCGAATGGCTGCTTAGTCCCGGAATGGCTAGAATATGGGCGTGTCGAGACGCAATTCGAGGAAAGCAGCTAGCAATATTGTGCACCTTTAGATGTTATTGCGAAGAAGCATTCTCGACGCTCTCTGTCTGGTTCGGTTCTGGCACGACAGGAAGAGGCGACAATCAGCAAAATGGAAGGATGCCTACGATGAACTTTAGAGATAAGTCGCCGGTGACGACCGACCGTACTTTTCCGAGGATGATGCGGCTTAAGAAGTGTCTAAGGATGTCGTTTCCGAATATGTTTCATATGCTCCTAGCCATTCAGTACTAGAGTATGATGATCCCTCTATAAGTTTTGTGTCGAGTTTTACCTTAAGCCGTAGTAATAGAATGGCTTGTTTGAAGCGCTATAGGCTAACGCTCGGCGTGAAGTTCTCTCCGTAACGTCGGCGCCTATTAAAAGGTCGTATCCGATAAATCCTAGTGCAATGGATTATTATGGAGATGTAGTGTTATCGGGCTCGTAATATTACGAATGCGGGAGATTAGACGTATTGGCGCATTCTTATAAGATTATTTCTGACAACGGTGAAACTATCGCGATGCAATACAACTGAACCGATAAGCGCAACCTTAGCTTCGAACTAATGGAGAACTTTATTCGCTCGTGAATGTCTTTTGCCTTGAGTATACGCCGGTAGTATCCGTGACTAATTACTTTTCCTACTTTCCTGCGTTACCTTAGGGCGTCTTGTCGTCAGCGAGGAGTTGGTTTATCCGCTCGTCTAGGACCTTGCCGTCGGAATTGGGATTAGGTACAAAGGCTCTGGGATTTACTCCCATCGCGCAACTAGGCGTTTGGGACATTTGTTAGATCGTATTGTTCTGGCTTTGTACTACCTTGGTCGCCTAGCCATTCTAGTCCTATTCCGCGGGATCGAAAAAGGGGAAATCAAGATATTGATGACCATCCGCTTGCGTGTGCGCCTTAGGCTGATGAAACCCGTGCACACTTCCGCTTGGTAAGGGCCATGGCGATATGTCTATGCCCGGACCGGGTAGTGCTCCCGTAACCGGCTGCATATATGTAGGGAGTGGGAGTAGTCGGTTTAGGATGTCTTTGTTAATATAGGTTACCTGCTTAGGACGCAAGGTATTAGGTCCTAGGCCGTCCGAAGGCAGACCCTATCGGATTAATCTCGGTAGGATATGAGAAAGGTTTTGCACTATATTCGCTAAACCTAGGTGGCATACTTCGACGTAGTTAACGAAGTTATCGATTGCGCTACCTCGATAGAGGTATTGCAAACTAGACTATTAAGCGGATAGACTAGCAAGTTATCGAGAGATGCAATAACAAACCTCTTCTTAGTTATATTAATGGCCGGGAAAACTAGTACTCCCTATCTATATCGCTCGACAAGCCGTAGTAATGGTTCTCTTACTTACTAATAGTAATTCTACTGCGTTTCTAATGGTTTCTTACTAGGGAAGAGCTCTACGAGAAAAGCCCTCCTCGCCTTCCGCGTAAGCCCTATGCTTAAATTATCTATGGCTTTCCGGTATTTATATACTAAGATAACGAGCTCGAAGCGCTATTAAATAGTTACTTTGATTAGTATACTGCTTCCCCTCTTCCTTAAAATATTATAGAATTTAATACGCTAACGAATCTTGCCGAGTATTATACCTTCCGTATCGTTTGGCACTTCTCTTAATATCTTAGGCTTAAAAGCTTAGTATAGCTTGTACGTATCTAAGGCCATATTAACTTTAAATGCCCTAGATATCTCTCTTCTAAGCGGTTCGTAGATACTTAGAAACTTATCTTTATAGGCTAGAGCTATATGTTTTGCCTTCTTGCTGGGACCACGTGTTCGTTTTTTAGAAATCGGGGTAGTCTTACTTATCGAGGCATCGCATTCGCTATTAGATATCTCGTTAGTGCTCGAGCTTATTATACTCGGACGCCTGCGCTTAGGTCGGTCCGGAGTAGTCTATACTTCGTATTACATAACGACCTTCTTTAGGCATAAGATTAGCTATATATCTAATAAAAACGAAACATCGACTAATAAGACCTTGTTAGCTAGAATATCTGGCGGGCTTGATTGCGGTAGCTCGGTTTCTATAGTAGATGAGTTCGCGGGGGATATGGTCGATGTCGGCGTCGCTAGCGCTGTGGCTTTAGGTGTAGATAGGATTTTCTGCACTATCTCTTTCCGATAGCGACTGTCATTCTCCAGCACTGACGGCTTGACCTCTCGCGTTAACGTTCGCTGTATAAGTTTTGTAAGAGCATAAATAGACATTATCGGCAGGCCGGAGAAAAGGGTACTAAGTTTAGGATAGTGTCTAGGGGTAGACGAGGAGGGTATTTATAGGCGGCTGGCTAGCTAGTGACGTAACATTGCTACCTACGCTGGCTTCTAGAACATTCCCAATGCACCGCCGATCAGGCTAGGCAGTATAAGTTACCGCTAGAACTCGCTGCTAATGGCCTGCGGGCTTCACAAAGGCTTAAGAGTAAATAGACATTTACCATAGCGATTCTATTTGGTACAAGGCCGGCATTTGTTACAAAGCCGGCACTAGATGGTAGTGGAAGTCATTATATATATAATACAGGTACCTGCATTTCGATGCCACATGGCGCCGATCTAGGCGAGCGGGGATGTGCTCTAGGCTCTTGGGTAGATGGGGAGGGTCCCGAGGTAGAAGGGTAGGTTGGGGGGGAGGACGTGGGGTTCGAGCAGGGGAGTGAGGGATTGTAAGGGGCGGGTGCTGCGATCGAGCGCATCGCACGCAGCTAAGGGAGGGGCGTCTCTTATATCGCTCTCTCATGGATAGCGAGCAGGCGCCAGCGTAAGGTGCCAATGGCATTGTACGGGGGACCTACAGTACCTCCCTAGCCGCCGGGCTCCAGGCCACGCGCGAGATTAGCGCCGCGAACGAAAGCCAACGGTATCGCGAGAAAGAGCTACCCCGTTAGGTGAGTGCAGATTGCCTTGAGCATCGGAAGCATCCATCCGCGACTGTTGGTATTGCTGAGATCGCTACCCGGTCAGTGGCCAAGAAGGCGCTCTTGGCGAGAATGGAGATTTTGAGGAAGCATGCCGCGGGGCGCCAGCATCAGGTTCGTAGGACAGGACAGCAGCATTGCCCTTCCCCGCGGTAGTCAATCACCACCGCCAACATTGCTGCCAGGGAACGATAATATTATATCCTTCTATACCTACATATATATCAGGGCTAGCTTAATCCGACTTACATGGCCTTCGGAAGTCAAGGCAAAGTAACCATCTCTATTTCTGGGCTTGTCCTAAATGCATCGCATAGCAAGCCTATCATTGCACATACCGTAATACATAGAAGCTACCCGGGTAGGTACAGGGGCGCATAGAAGCGATTAAAGCACTTAGATGTTATATAACCAGCACGGTCCCGTACTTTACCTCGCGGCCAGGTATCTTCCTCCTTTAACAATCGCAATAAATGCCGATAGCATTTTCTTCTCTAACACTCCTAAGACAGATACTTGCTATACTCGAGAGTATAGCTTCGAACTACATGGTTTTACCGACGATAGAGTAGTTGTAGATTTCTATGGCATAGACGTTAGCTACCGAGTAACTGTCTATATTCGAATTTTCTTGGGCCCTGCCGTATCGAAGAAAGTGCGAGCCCTAAGTCAAGTCCGTTATAGGTCCTTCGTAGACGTTCTGGCAATCGTCTGGCAAGGTGATGACGGTGACGCATTACTAGCTGCTCGAAAAGCTCGTATTATTTACGAATTCATGCCCCTCTTAGCTATTGATGTATACGCTATTAGGTACGATTACCTAAATTAGCTAAGATTAGCGGCGATTTTGGGCTAGGTATGTTATATATGGCGAGAATTGTTCTAGCTCTTTGTCTAGCGCTAAGAGGTTCCCAAGTACTATAAGGAGTAGCCTTCCTAGAAGCTGCTAGGCTAACATATATGAAATTGAATAATACTTATATAGCTATTGACTAAACAGCCGGGTTAAGATCTATAAGTAGTTCGATCGTTTAATCTAAGATATTACGCTAAGGACTTACGTATTCGAAGATTGCTAGGAATAGTATTGAGCTAGCGTAATTATAATTACCTTAACAAATCTAATCCTATTTATAAAAGAGGTTATATTTCCCTCGCGGTTTCTAGACAAAGTAACTAAAGATAAAAGCAAGTAGCGAGATAATTCGGATATAATACTACTCTAGAACGTAATACTATTTACAAAGTATATAAATAACATAGCGAAGGTAAGTATCTACTATATACCTACGTTAACTACCGCGTATAGGATATAGCTACCGTTATTATAATTTCCTTAGAGGGAGGAATATATTAAGGAGCTAATTTCTCTTGTATTCTCGAAGAGTATAGGGAGGTTAAACGTCCGACGAGATTAAGAATAGAGTAGGAAGGATCAATTATAGTATTATATTTGGAGAGAATGTATACTTTGCTGTTACCGCAACGTGTACGTTATTAGAGGCTCTGAGTGAGTGGCACGGGGAACGATGCGGCGGTTGCGCTTCCGATTAGTGCGAGTTATTCGCAGAGCGAAAATTGCGTTTGTTAGATGAGCAGTTACGGTAATTTGAACTGGCGAAACTCACCGCGTGTCCCCGTTGTCTCATGCGGCTGCTTACTGTATGAGTCCTTGAACCTACATCGCGACTGCTGAGATGGAGGAGCCGTCCTTATGTCACATGACATCTCGGCTCAATGTTTGTGCGCGGAAGCCAATGCTACTTCGCGTATTACGGTCGAGCGTTGACTTCGTTGTGGCCAAAGTTTGTAGCACTGGTCGAAAGTCGGAGCAGCAGCCTCAATTACAAGGACGCTGCATCACAAAGCAAACATTGCCTTGGTGGGTGAAGAGTGTATAGGGTCACTTCGTAAAGCTCTACTGTCCACCATCGGTTCTTTTCCACGAAAGACTGTTTGCATATTTCCTCATATGCTCTTACTCGGTTTCTACCCTGGGCACAGAGTATATAGGAATCTGGAGGGACGTAGAGCATAGGAGGCTCCTCGTTAATCTTCAAGTTGTGAGGGCTTAACCCTGATCGATTGAGCGCTCCAGATAGTACACCCGAGTTAATAGTTCCGAAAATTCTATGTCTGGGGCCCGCTCTGTCGCATCCTATCTGTAAAAATATTCCCATTAACTGCTGTACTCTGTCCGCATTCATGCTGTTATCGTGGTCGGAAAAGAACTGAAGGAATCTATAGGTACACGAACTATGCCGCGCAACGTAGCGGCCCTCTCTTCCGTGAGGATGCGTGACTGTGATTCAAGAGCACACGAAGCCATTTTGTGCGAGATGTTCTGAAACAACGATGATGGATACTTGTTAGTGCAAAGATGGTATGTGTATGCCTCGCTTTAATCATCCCCTTGGAATACATTCAGAAACGGAGGTCTCTTGATAGTGCTGCAGACAGTGCGCACGTCTTGCGCTATTTTCAGAAGCCTAGTGGCGACTACTCCCCTGCGCTATCTTTGGGTGGTGGGGGGGGGGAGGAGCTGGAACGGACCCCCCTTCTTAATTTCCCTTATTCCGAAAATAGCACTTCACAGGTAGGAGCTAACTCGTACGTAGGAACTGTAGACAGCAGGCTTGGCGAAGTCATTTCTTTCCGCCAAATTGCGTATACCGGTTTTAACGTTGTCTTAATGCACGGGCCATAAGGTCTGTTGACTGATCTTGGGGCGCGTGCACCGTCAAAAATCACAATTCCGTCGCTTCGAGGCGGATCGGTGCCGAATAACCCTACGCTCTCGCAGCCAGGTGATGCACATATCTCACGAGAACAACGTTTCCTACGACCACAAACTCTACACCGGTTTCCGTGTGCAGCTCACTAGATAGCTCGGCGCAAGCCATTCTCAGGTTGCGCATCCAGTGGGGCTCTGCCCAAACTTTTCTAGCCGAGTGACTATATGCCTTAGAAACTGAGAGGAGCAGCAGCTGTTTGAAACAACTATAATGTTGCGAAGAATAGCGCAAGGTAGCGCTGGGATGAAGAGCGTTGACTCGGTGAATGCGTGTGTAGTTGCGAGTAGCGTCCTTGATGTGAACGAAGGTGCGGTCTCTGCCTTTGCGATTCCTGAACGTGCGGCCTATACCAATACTCTCGAGCTTCCAAGCTTCTCCTTTATACTGATTTCGCTCTTCGTGGTTCTAATCGTCCGGCAATAATGGAGATCTCCCCGCGCAGAGCACTACTTCGGGCTTTTTCTGACAGACTGCTTCCACGCAAGCGTCGAAACGATCGCGAAGGAAGTCCAGATCGTCCCATCTATCGTCAATTTCTTGCGGGGTCGTGTACGGAGCGAGATCAAAAACGGAGACATCATCTAGAGTTATCGTACCACACGACACGGCGGAGAATAGTTCGGCCAGGGCTGAAAGCGTAGGACATGTGTCGATGACCACATCGAGTCCCTTTTCGAATGGATGACTATTTCGAGGTTGCTGCAAAATCACCGTGATGTGGCCGGTGGTTTCTGGCAAGGCAAGTTCCCCGGTGACGTCCACTTCGGCATTGGACAGCCCCAGTCCACGGCCTAATTCCTTGATTATCGAGACATGTCCGCCAATAACACTATCACTTATAGGCGGTGTTAGCTGTTGGAAGAGAGCCCTTATTCGATGGTCAACAGCGATGTTAAGACAAACGCTAGCGCGCGTCGAGGAGTTCATCGTTGGGATTAAAATGACTGTGCTGAAGCTAGGGATCGTTATCAGAGGCTGGTCATAGCTGTCGTCTTCCTTGCTCCTGGAATCCCCTTCCGCTAGCCTCTGTAGTAATGGAGCAGCCATTGCGACACAGCGTCGCAGATCATATTTTGAACTACTTCCACATGTATCTCCACAGCCATACTACGCTCCTCATATTGTCCTCACTCCCGATAGAGTACTCTTTACTCAACAGTGCGATCCAACTAGCATCATAGTCTATAGTCTCGGGATTATGTGCATAGTTTCTAGCCAGCGGGACAAATATAGAAGCTCCGTAAACCAATGATGTTTTGGATAGATGGCAGAGCGCTAGTTAGTCTGTGCATTGTACAGCGCACGAAAGGCTGAGTCGGATCCTAGAAGACTTTCGGGTGTACCAGATTCCACGAGCTCGCCGTTTCGCAAAACCACCACTCGGTCATAGCTTCGGACATGGTCGAAGCGATGTAGCACAGAAATAACGGTGCGAGATTTGAATTCGGAGTCGACAACATCTTGCATCTTTCTCTCAGTCTTCTCGTCAACACTACAACGATAAAGGTCAGTCTCGATGGCGTTGAAGAGAGGCGGATGAAGCTGCTGACAAGCATACCTGCTCATTGCCTCATCCAGAATCAAGATCTTGCTTGGAACAAGCATAGCCCTGGCAAGACACAGTAGTTGTCGCTCTCCATGAGACAGCTCAGAGGGATCTAACTCTGCATCTAACCCCCCCTTTCCGTCAATCTTGTCCCACAAACCTACCCGACCAAGTGCCCTGATGACATTCTCATTCGACGAGGTCCCGTTCGGATCAATGTTGAACTTGACAGTCCCTGGCATGAAGAAGGGGTCTTGCGGCACAACATTGAGCTGCATGCGGAGGTCGCTTCCTGCAACTGTGCTGGTGTCTATGTCGTCAATAGTCACACGACCTTCTCTGAACTCCGTCATTCGAAGGGTAGCCATGATAAGAGACGACTTCCCGCTTCCTGATGGCCCACAAAGAACCACTTTCTGTCCAGGCGTAATGACCAAGTTGATGTGCTTTAAGATCGGATCTGAATCGGGCCTTTGCTACTCTCAGTATCATTAAGTGCCGCAGGAGTTGGTGCGCCTACCCATAGCTAGCTGTGAGGTTGTCGTAATGAATAGCGCCCCTTGTAGGAAAATCTGGTGACAAATATATGGCGCACGGGGCCTCGGAAGGCGTATCTTTAATGAATTGTTGAACCCGTGACACCGCCCCAATTGATGTCTCCAGTCTAGTCCAGCTCTGCACGCACTGGCTCAGCAGAGAGTTGAATTGTAACACCAGCACCAGGGCCACTCCAAGGGCTCCGGCACTGATGGAGCTAGTGGCAGCCGTGGCTGAGGCTATGATCACAACTGCGAGACCGCCAACAATGAGGTCGAGAACCAGAGCAAGCCACTGCTGAATGCAGGCAAGCATGTAGAGCGGTCTCTGCGACATGTTAAGCACGTCAGCTAAATTTTTATGAAAGGCGGCATTCCATCCATAAGCCTGAATAGTCACAACACCCTCAATGGATTCGAGAAACAGTTTAAAGATAGGCGCTTTTGCTTCAATATCCATCAGGCGAAGCTGTCGGGAGGTGCGTAGGTAATATCGTTGGACTAGAAACAGGGTGACAGCGAGAGCGGGAACTGTGGCTGCAAAGTATTTGCCAACAATGCAGATAATGACAAGCTGTACGATGCATGAGGCGGCCCCTGTTTGATGCAGACCATTAGCCGAGTTCGTTGTTATGGCATCTCAAGCGAGTCGCATTCACCTGTCGTAAAAGTGATTGCGTTTGCCGGGAGAGTCATGTCAATCAGATCCATATCTTGGCTGAATCTGATGATGAGTTAATAAGAATACATTAGGGAGATGATAGCAGTTTTCCCGGAGTCGTCTACGGTAGGATTTTACCTGTTGGTGACTGAGCCCGTATCTGTTGTCTGAAAAAAGTGAATTGGAGCTCTACATGTCCAGAAGTTAGCGTCCTGCACTTAATGACTCCGCAGTGCGACTGCTCACCCAAGTGTTGCCCGTAAAAGGCCATCGTGAAGCTTCAATGCAGTATCGTTTATAATGTGAATGAAGAATGTCCTATTCTTCCTTCATCAGTGACGAACCGCCATGAAAAGTTCGCAGTCTCCGGGGCAGTCTTGATGGACTTACCAGCATTCTCCAGAAACGCCTGCAATGGACAAGACCAACAGCACCGTATAGACCCCGAGATACAGCCCTAGTTGCTCATTGGGACGTGTTTCGTTCGCAGCCGTCCACTGTTGGACCCATATTGCTGTAATGCTGGTGAGCATTTTGCTTCGATATGTAAAATCTTTTCAAAGGACTTACTGGTATAGCTGGCAGCAATAGCTCCCATGAAAGTGAACACTACCCAATAAAGCAGTGATCTAGTGCCCGCACTTCGACAATAATAGGAGTATACAGACCAGCTACCACCTTTCCTCCGCAATGCATCTTTTTCTAGACCTATAGCTTGGTCGTCAGTGGCGAGCGGAGTGTCACCAGAACTCTCAGGCCGATCCGCATCGAGGCATGCAATATCTTGGCTGACGGTTGCTGCAGCATTCTCTATTAACGTTGCAGAGCGGAGTTTGATGTGTTCGTAGGAGTCGATATCAGCGACGCTGCCCTTGTCAAGTATAACGACTGAGTCCATGTAGGGGAGAATCCGCTCTGCAAGCTGTATCTAAGCGGAGTTCATACTTTAAACAAAGCTGCCGGTACATACGGCTATGCGTAGCGAGGATGACGGATATGCCTGCTTTCCGAAAGTACCCCGCCTTGCTAAACAGGCCTCTAAGTAGATTTCCGGTCGTCTGAGCATCAAAACCACTCATAACATCGTCCAGAATGATGAGAGGAAGCTTTGAGTAGACAGCTCGCGCAAGTGCCTACGGGGACGTTAGTTAAGGCCATTCCTATTGGCTCGATTGAGTGGAACCAAGATCAATTGGATAGAAACTTGCCACTCTTTGACGCTGTCCACCGCTTAGGAACGCCCCTTTGCTACCGCAGCGAAAATTGTCTGCCAAGGGCAACCTCTTCAAGTCTTCTTGCAAGCAACAGGAAGTGACTGCAAAATCGTACCAATTCTTGTCAAAGCCTTGTTCTCCAGTAATGTTGCGCTGTACTGTATCATCAATTATCCACGGAGTCTGCGAGCAATAAGCAACCCTTGACAGGGGCTGTGTCACAGACCCTTGCTTTGCGATTGTTTGTCCAGTTATACTCGCCAACAAAGTCGATTTACCTGAAGCAACAGGTCCGATGATGGCGGTAAATCCGGGAGATATGTCGAAGTTGAGATTATGCAAAACCTCTCTGGACTCCAGCAACGTCCAGGAAATGTGAGCACTTTTAAAGGATACCAGGGGTCTAGTCGAGTTTGTCGGTGGCTCTTGAAATCCCATCTCCAGTTCATTCTCTGAGAAATCCTTGGAAAGAGGGCTGCTATCAGCTGCTTTATTTCCCTGGACTTTAGAGCAGTACGCTTCGATGTGACTGAAGCAGGCAATAGCCTGCATAAGACGAGGCAATGCCTCACAAAGAAGGATAAGGGGTTGTGTTGCAAGACTGATCAGGGAGAGGGACGCAAATGCCTGGGCGGCAAGGAGCGTCTCGTCTCTTTTCAATTTTGCAATAATAGCGTAGGTGATAAAGGTGAAAAATGGTGCCAAAAGAGTAGGCCCGTTTCCTAGAAGCGAGAACCAGCAATTCTCAGCTCCGAGCTGTGGAACAACGCCCTCATCCTAGTACTTACCGGTGAGAATCTGTAGTACAAGGAGCTTTCGGAACTTTTCAGATGTTTGTAGCTCCTCTCTTCGCAGTTTGGAGGTAATGCTATACAGCGCCCCCGACAGGCCCAACATTTGGACAGCCTTGATATCGTTCAACATATTCGCGGTGACGGCAACTCTTTTCTGAACACATTGTATCCAGGCAACTTGGGCTGGTCCAAAATGGCCTGCAATCTGGGACGCTCCAACAATAGATACTATATACAGCGTCAGTGTACGTTCTAAGAACCTTCCAAGAAAGTCAGAGCACAGAGCGAAGGGCGTTTAGCCCAGACTTACCCAAACAGATGACTAGAGGCGCTATCGCCGCGTACGAGACCTGGCGTACCAATAGCCACACTGCGATGCCAATCTCAGGAATCGCAGCCCAGGCGTCGTGAATTTGCGACAGGGACTCCTGAATCCTTTCGACATCTGTTCCCATCAGAGTTACAGCTGCTGAATCCTTGATATCAGCGTGTCGAAGAGCGATCGTATCTTGATAAATTTTAAACACGAGACCAGCACGTATCCTAGTAGTCATGCGAAACGTTTGCCTCTGGTACAATGCTCGGGATGTCTCATTTCCATGTCAGCAGCGGAAGGTTAAATGGAGGAAACTTGCTCTGACACACGTACGGCAATACCCGTGTATACGAGAACAAAGGCGCCCACAAGAGCATGGCCGAATCGAGAGCGATCGTCGCTTTCCGGAGCTTGAAGATTTGATATCGATGCGGAAATAAGAAAGGGCTGGGCGAAAGAGAAGCAGGACAGAGCGACGCGTGGTACAACACCTGACATAAATGGCCAAATATTTTCTCGAAAGGTGTCTCGAAGAAGCCAATGATAGCCTTTTGCTTGACTCCACGGAACGCCGAGATTCGCCAAGGAGGCGTTTGCTTCAAGCTCCGGACTTACTTGGGGAATATCGCAAAGCGCAAGATCTTTTGAGTAGCCCAGGTTAAAAAAGGGAAGAACCCATATAAACAGGCCTCGGCTCCAGATGCTAACAGTCTGCTCCGTCGATAGCTCTTTGTAGGGCTGGCGCAGAAATCGAGTCTTCCGGCTCGATTCAGTAAAGGCGACAGCCACAGTAGCGACGAAAATGACTGTAAACAAAGCTTTTAACGCACCGGTGGCGGTCATAAGCCAGAGTGATCTCAAGCGGGGTATCGTCAAAAGAGTCGAGGCAGAAAAGTACAGAACTAATATATCGGACGGGCGGGTCGAACGCTGGTCTTCGAGAAACGATAGGACGACGGCGGCAAGCACGGCAATGGTGGCGAGCACGCCAGATGCGAGACTTATCTTCGTGATGAGAATGGGGGTCCGTGAGGAGAGCACAAGAAACGCTAGGTGAAAGGAGAAGAGGGCAATGAGAAGGGCCTGCAGTGTGCACAAAGGCTAGTGGTTAGTACTCTCGTTCGTGTATTCAGGAGCCTCGTGTAAGACGAAGAATATTGTCAAGCGCGACTCACAAGCTTCCAGGTTGCTAGGGCGTACGAGTCGACCTTAGTTAGAGTCTTGTATAATCGGCGAAGTTGAATCGGTAGAAGTAAGAGAAAAATGGCAGCTGGAAGGGCGACGAAGAAAGCATCCTCGAACAGCAAGGTAAAATCGAAAGATCGGCAGGAAGCGTCGATGCGAGGGCCAAGGCGATTGTCGGCACCAGAGGGGCATTCAGTAGAACCCTCCATCGTTTCAAAAAAGGACAGCCCAGTTCAAGCCGCTGCGAACTAAGGACTGGTTGGGATGCGAGTATCAGTAATGCCGAAAGGGCTCTCTGCTCTGGCGGGCCCGATGATGGGGAAGTTAGTCAGTCACAACGAAGGTTAGTCGTCTCTAGGCCAGAAAACAGGAGGACGAAGACAGCGCGTCACGTGGGGCGACATACCACTGCAGCGCGCGAAACCTTTCTCCCGCGGTAGGCCGCCAAGAGGGGGGGCGGGAAAGAAGGGAAGGGGGCGGGGGCGGGAAGGGGTGGAGCCTTTGCCGCCCGTGTGGAAGCCAGGAAACACCTGCCCTTGATGTGTGTGCTTACCTTTTGTGAGGTTCGGTCTGATGTATTGCAAATTGCCCTAGTTTCCTGTACCCTACGAGAGGTCATTGACCACATAGATCTCTCTTTATTTTGAAGCCAGTGGAGCCAGCTATCGCGAGGTGCTAGAATGCGTGCCTCTCTCAGCGCATTGCGCGGACCCATCAGAGTGTGAAGGGGATGGACAGGGGGGGTGGTTTAGCGTAGAAGGGAGCCCTTTTGTTTTGGCCCCGCATGGCCGCCCTAGTGCACCATGGATGCGGGGATGGTGTAGGCGCAAATATGGACGATGACACTGGGGGCCTCGCATGCTGGAGGCCTTACATACGGTGAGTCGGCGAGTCATGAACCACTTACGTTGTCGACCTACCTCCTGTAGCATCGGGCTTCCGATTAGGAACAGGCAGAATAATGCATCAGCTCTAGTCGACGTTGAACTTTACCTATATCGTCATACCAGCTATCTCCTTGAGAGGCATTGGTTATCTTCTTTTCTCTATTATCCACTTTGCTGAGGGGAACAGAACACACCCAGAAGCTGAGAGCAACGACTCTTCTCAATGCACTAAGGGTTGTCTAGAAACGGATGACAGTCTACGTCTACTGTATTCGCCTGAATGAAAGATGGTTTCTGTGTGCTCAGGAGGTAAAGACAACATAATGCTGCCTTCGCTGGTGACTTCTTAAGTTGTCATGCCGACTAAAGACCTTTTCACAAACTTGACAGCATAATGATGGATTATGCCTCGTCTCATGACGATCTCTATCCTTTTTTAGGGCAAACCCCATTGCATAAGAAGCCTCGCATCCTGGAACCCTACAGAAGAATTTGCGAAGATGTATCTGATAATGTTTGTTCAAGTCACACTGTCTTTTGAACAGTATGCGTGAAGAGCAAGACGAATATGGGCAGCGAAGAAAAACACCTGAGCTCGTAGCTATCCGTATAGCTCGGATAGATACTGTTGAGCTGCAATTTTGCGAGTAATTGGTTGCATCCCACTGTCCAACACAGCTCATACCGTAGGCCTCTTCCTGAAAAGCGGGCTGTGGTTGTCCCTGCTTTAGTTTTTTGATAGAAGGTAGTAGAGACTCTGAGGGAATTGATGGTGTCGAGTTCAACAAGTCGCTTGCTGGCTTATTCATTCCTGAGCTGAAGTCCTGTGAAGTTTGAGCTGTTGTATCGGCTGCATCGGGTCCGGGAGGTAGTAAAGTCCAATGTGGCGTTCCTGGAAGCCATTCACTTGCTAAAGATTCGAACTCATCATGAGTGTCTGGTGACTCTGTTGAGTAATGTGGCCAATCTGGGTCAGGTGTTGTATTCTCATGATTATGATATCCAGGATGCATTGAAGTGAGTGCAGTAGTAGCAATTTGACTCTCCCACTCTGTGATGACTGAAGATAGCGTGGGGCCCTCAAGTGTGATGTCTGCGATGACTTTTGGCGTTAGGCAGCCAGGAGGAAAGACCCCTAAGGGTAATTTAGTCATACCAGAGAAGGAGTGCTGATCTATCGGCGGGGTAGCACACTGTGTGCTCTGTGGGTACATTTGTCCACATTTATCGTGAAAAATTGGTCCTTGATCTTGAGACATACTGAGACGATTTTTGAGTGAGAAAGCTTAACAAAGCAGTGAGGTATGAGGTGAAATAGCTACTTTAAATGTTATTCGACCAGCAGTCAGGTAAGGGCAACCAGGACGTCAGAACCTAATGAGCCGACAGGCTGGACGCGACCAACAGAACCAACAAGCCAGGACCAACAACGGGCAACAGCTACGGAGTCGGCATACGCTTTGAGAATTACAGCGTATTACACTGTGTATGTCACCGCAATCTCACTCTTCCGAGATGGCTATTTCAGTCCCCTGACGCCACAGCATATAGCCCGTGTGTTCTCTTGAAAGTCACATTGGTCCGCCTCCTCAATCTTGAAGAGACCATGCGTGCGAACGGAGGGGGGTTGGGGGACCTGGCCCATGGGGCATGTGTAAACCGCAAGCATGATTTGCCTGGTCATATGAGACGTACAGTAAGCACCTTCCTTTTTAGGCTTGATCAACTCAGCAGATGGTGGCCTTTGCATGCATGAGTGACCTTGCGTCTTGGAGGCCTTGCAGCGACAAAGTCCGAGCACTGTTCGCACCCTAGGGGGAATTTCGAATACCCCGCACTCTGCAACATCGGCATCCCCCGGCCGTCTACGGAGTACAGCTGGAGGCCTAATACAACCACGGACGCACACTGCAAACGCCCCAATTTGGAAGGTGTCGGCAATGCGACAGCCAAAGAGAACTGAGATCTGCCACGGGACAAATCGAGACTGAGTAGCTTGATAGCTTTCTTCGGGATGCTAGACTGTCGTTAATTTATCGCCATGTTGTGGAGGACCATGGCCGTTTAGATTTCTTGGAGCCCCGGGATCCACTGCGGGGAATACCGTGGCAGCTGGCAACGGCCCCACGACACCGAACCGACCGACGCGTTTAGTGAACCCGGGCGTGAAGAGACGCGAATAGAAGCGCTGACAAAAGATGCAAAGAACTGAGCGTGGAAGCAATACGGAACTCAGCGACCAGAATGGATGCAGTCACTATGAGCTCGCCAGCGACTAAACCGGAAGACCGCTGCTGATTCGCGGACTAGAAGAGCTGAGGTCTTGTGTCAAGAGAGCAGTAGAAGCTGACTCGTGAACTGTAGGGCCATATTACAGAAACACAGCGTATTAAGATGAGTGCACTTTGACCTTAACGGAACAAAGTGATACTCAGCGTATCTACAATTGGGGTACGCTCTGATAAAGGCCGCATCTCAAGGCCACTCGCTTCTATAGAAACAAGGCTAGTTTAAATCGTCATTTCAACCCCCAGAAGGTGCTGCTGTGCATTGCGTGTGACACAACGCGAGCTGCAAGTGACGAAAGAACTCAGAACTCACGAGAGCAACTAGAAGCTACCGCGGTGGCCACGACCAAGCAATACGAGGGCCTCGTACGCCGAGGTCGTCCATACTTCACCTAAAAGCCAGCCAAATTGCATTCGGTCATTGGCTAGAGGTCGCGGGAAGACAAGGCGCTCTCCCCAAAGGAGTCGGAAGCCTAGTCGAAGAAGAAACACAAACAGAAGTCGGCCATCATCTAATTCAGCGGTGCCGAACAGTAACTTATACATCGCAAGAACTCTCACCAGATCACAATAGCCTGCCGCGACGAAGCTGAGCCTGAACCCATAAAGGTTATAGTAGAAAAGGATGTTCTTTCTTGACGCCCGGACTTCGCAAAGAGCCGTTATTAAGTCACATTGTATGATTTGGACTGCCTCGTTGACTTTAAGAACTTAACATCGCTCTGAGATGCTATCTTCGCACTATTCGGGCATGGGATTGATGTACTAAGTGTATGTAATATATCCTTGATAGCGTCTTCTACGAGCAGATGCATTGTTTCCAACCAATGCAGCTTTATGGTTGCTCACCTTATAATGGCGTTAGACGCAGTAAAGACCAGGACGGAGGAGATGTCTGCATCAAGAGCGAGTCAGGATATACCACAGCCTTTAAATGACGAGATTCTTCAGAAGAGTGATCTGATTGTCAAGAGATCAGACATTCGTCGTTCCAGTGCAACATGATATGGAGATGCGACAACTGTATTAGGGAATGCCACCACCGCGTGAATGCTCTGAGACAACTCCAAGGTATGTGGCTTGCGAGGATGCTGTCGAGTCATTCATAGAAACGTATCCCATACTCGTCATAAGCAAACATCAACCCATCATCTAATTGAACGTCAAGGAGCTACTCAAAAAGTATAGTGGCTTACTAGATGCTCCAGATATTGAGGATCTAGGGATGTTGAGCCCAGAAATATAGGCCAAAAGAAAGCCGACAGACAATCTCTAGTGACGATAACAATCGACCATGAGATGAAGATCATACTCGAAGGGTAAAGGGATGAGAGGTATTTTGTCAAGCGGAGCAGAACACTTTGAGAGCTGATAGAACATTACTCTTACAATTCAAGGGCAGCCTAAGGGGACAGAGGCTAATAATGTACTTTATCTATAGACGCTACTTATGAATGTCTAAAACGTCTGCTATCATTATCAGCTACTGCAAGCCGGCTTACTGAAAGTCTCATGAAGGGAGAAAATAAGGGGCTAAGAAAGGCATCTCGACGAACATAGAGGATAACTAAATTCTCGATCAAACTAATGAAGGGTAACTAGTGAAAATGAATGAACTGTTTGGGGGATTATCTGATTTTAGAAAATACAAACCCCTTACAAGTCGGTAAACTCCCAATCCTCCCTGAACAGTCATACGTATAGGCCTGGGGTTTGTTAGACCGAACCAATCAACTATAAATAAAATCAGCACCAGTCTTCATTTTCCCCATATTGTTTATCTGCACTCTAGTGAAGACACGTCTCGTGGTCACTTACCTTGCCCTCGTTGCTTTCCGCCGCCTCATCATCGGTAACTAGGTCACTCGGCTCGACTCCATCCACAGCCCCCTCATTTGTAGCCAGGCTGTTACAATACGTAAGACCATGGCCATCGGCGACCTGCTTGGAAGCTGGGGCTGGGTTGGTCAGACAATTATATGAATGGATGAGCATGTTGCTAAACAGGAAAGCAACAAAGGCTAGCGAGTATAGGACGCAGATATAAGAAATAGCGTCCATTGTCGAGTCTTGAATGAGCTTTGTCTGCTCTTCGGTGGCGCCCATGAGCAGGAAGCCAGCGGCGTAGAGGAGCTGCAGATAATCACGGTTAACTTAATCCCACGAGCTAACGATAATAGATATACTGACAAACACGGGGAGGTATTGGAAGCTGTTCCATGAGCGGCCATTTTTCGCCAAATACTGCTGGTCCTTGAGGATAACAGTAATCTCAGCAATGCGCGCCAGACCAGCGGCCATAAGCGTATAACCAAACGTCAAGTGTGTCATGGCGCTGACCATGAGTCCCTGGGAGCGCATAGACACAACCCAGCCTGTCATGAAAATGACAAAGCTGGGAACAAAATTGCGCTTGGGGTTGCCGTTACGGTCTCTGCTAAGCCAGATGCCGGCTAGACCGGCGCTTCACCAGGCAATGCTCATGGTAAGCTGCTGCCAGTCGTTCTCGACCCAGGCAGCTCCCCAAAGGTGCCTAGTAAAGGTGGTAATGCACCCCCCCACGGCAATCACCGAGCTTTCGAAGAATTCCTGGGAGCGCATGGACCAACGCAGCCAAATCTGACTGTCAAGAAGGATAATGCTCATCATAACGGCGTAGGCGATAAAGACGCTGCCCATCATAAGATAAGCGGCACACTGGCCGATATGCTCTCTTTGGCAAAAGCCGAGGGCAGTGATGCCACCAAAGACGAGCTGCGTCCAAGACAAGATGGGCATGATCTTACCGATAACGGAGTGGAGTGGGCGAAGGAATTTTCTGATAAATCCGCTGATGCATGTTTCCCAGTGTCCTTTTAGGAAGAGACCCAGGGCGACCTGGGCGATGAGCAGCATCTGAAGGATGTGGGCAAAGCTGGCGTGGACG
>JALHBY010000172.1:0-52863 GCA_024340155.1 Tolypocladium pustulatum | reverse complement strand
CTGGAACTCGCGACCCCCATGCATGTGCCCGAGAAAGAATCCGACGAGGGCGAGGCAGGAGCCAGATATCTGTGTCGGGACGTGCCATCTCGACTTAGAGATCTGTCGCCTTTGTTAGCGCTGCACTGCTGAAAGTGTGGGCCCGGGCCCGTGGACTGTAATCGTCACCTACTCCAAATACCATGCCCACGGGAAAGATGACGCCATAAGTGAGCACTTGACTCAAGATGTGGATCCATAGAATGCTATCCTGTCTTTTAATTAGCAAAAAGCGATCATGCATGGTCTTTTTCGCACTGTTGAGTCACCTACAATGGGCTCGGGGGAGACCGTTTCGCCCTCAGGGATACGGCCCTCGCCGTCGTGATGTTCATGGGCCCGCGCTAGCTTGCCTGAAGCGACAACGCCGAGCAATAAGACCATGGAATTTTGACCCATAGCCATATCAATCGTAGGGTAATGGCAAGTTCGAGCCGGTAGAAAGCGAGAGGCGACGTAGTGGAACAAGAATCATTTGAGCACCCGTGAGGTTCGGGGCGCCACTATCGTCTATCCCGCTACCAGGGACAATTGGTCGTGTGCGGGCACACCCATCTACAGGAAGATGGGGTCTATTAGTATGAGTGGGTTGTTGCGTGTGGCCCGGGACGCTGAGCATGGGACCGCGGCAACCTTCACACAGCTGATTTTTGAGTGCATGTACTTTCGCCCTTGTGGGACTACTGCCATTGTAGTGCGTCATTAGTCTTTTCTTCCTTTCCGTCGATCTACTAGAAAACTTATTTGGTATTTGGCGAAACATGCATAGCCTAGCAAATCAGATTATGGAGGTTGATAGCCTGTAGCTTTACTCTATCGAGTCCGAAAACCACATATTGTAAGAACGCAGCGTGCTTCTTCGTACATACGGGAAGCATTGCAACTTGAATGCTCACTTAACCTTTTTCCTTATTAATTTAATGATCCCCTCTTCGTCTCGCGAAAATTCATACCTCGGCGCCAGTCAAATTGACATTTTATCAGACATAGCCAATTGGCTGTTGCAGTGAGAAAAATGTGCTTTTCAAAATAGTCCTCTTGACAAGACTCACACTTGCGTTCTACCAAGTGATGGTCCACTATAGCGTTGTAATTCGTAAGCTATGCTCGGAACCTATTACAAGGTCCCTAAACTTTTCGTACAAAACGACACCGTGGCCTCTTTACTCAATCGTACGTTCATTCCCAGATCCCGTGCCATAAAATTTGGTAGTTCTACTAGCGAAAGATGTTTTGAACCAGTCCTATTGCGACGCCGGATCGCCTAACGACTTTCCATGTAAACGTGTTACCAGGTGAACAGGGCCAGATGCAAGGCCGCCAAACGATGCGAGGCCGCCACATAGATGCAAGGCCGCCATACGGATGCGAGGCCGCCATACGGATGCGAGGCCGCCATATAGATGCGAGGCCACCATATAGATGCGAGGCCGCCATATAACTTAGATGTAGGGTGCAATGAAGCCTTGACAGATTCCTAAGATTTACTGCTAAGCGAGTAAGGCACACTAATAATGAATAGTCTCGTAATGATTCAATAAAAGGCTCCAAAGACCCCTTGATAAGATTATCTTAATAACTAACCAAGTTAAATTACGCCTTAAAAAGTTGGTCTTGCTGCATGATGTTTATAGTGCATATAGCTTGAAATAGTGCGTTATTGCTTGGCTGTCCTTCTCACTTGTCATTACTTCTATGTGGGCTGGTCATACCTGCAAACCACATCAAACGCCGGTGAACAGTTGTTAGCTTATGCAATGACGCACGATATATTCAGACCTGCTGTAAAGAAGGCTCTCATGTATTAGATGCTTTTCGAAGATTTCCACACCTCTCTCTTGATAGAAGGTCAATAACAACTAAAGTACTGCAGAGGAAGCCTCAATCAAGATAAAGCGATCATTGTGGACGATATTGATGTCAACGTTGAATTTCTAACCCATTCGGAGGGCTGAAGACGAAGACTGCCAGAGCCAGGAACGCCATAGCCTTCCAACACAGTCCGCAACGGACTTCACCAGAGAACGGAGTACCGATCTCGAGAAGGAGGTATCAAATTTGACGAAAGTCCTTAAGAGATGGTCCGCTTTGACGAGTACTTCGCACGCCCCGGTTCTGCCGAGAGATCATTGACGGAGATGGCCTTGAACAGAGATGGTCCTGCAATATAATTAAGCCATGAGTCCTGGCTATAGTATGAGTTTTGAATATGTCAGGTCTTTTCCCTAAAGCTTTGATTCGACAGGGCTCAGACCAGCGGAACTAGAGAGCCTGTAGGCTATAGAGAGGCAGGTTAAATGAGGTGCAAAATAATCAACATGAAGGCTATATGTTGAACTCGAAGTTCATCAGATGAGCAACTGGAGAGGATAATTCTGAGGATGATGAATTGAGAAGTAGCTACAAGAAGTTGATAGCATAATGCTTGCCCGAACTCCCCGCCGAACCACCCCGCCCCCCCCCTTTCCATGCGATATTCCTCATCCAAAGTTGCTGTTCAAGGCAACTCTAGTTGCCGTGCTGTATCTTGTACCATCCAAACTCATCATTCTACTGCAGTGTATAGCGTGACGCTCGCTGCTGTAACGAGGCTCGACGGTAATACCGAGCCTTTGCGCACGGATTGCCTTGCGCCAATAGAATTGGCAATGAACAAGATGCCAGCGATGCGAATTGTAGAACAAGCTGTCTGGGGAATCTGCAAGTGCGCTTATGGCCTCCACGGATATTTCTTGGGTGTGATCACGGTCTGCCCAATATGTCCAGGTTCCGTTTGGCCCATCTCCGGCTTTGTCGAACAACGCAGTCAGCTCGGGGTCTCGACAGTGGGGCGGCAGCCAGGCAGATGCAAGCGTATCGTATTTGCAATTCATCTCCAGGGCTTGCTTAATAGAAGTGCCGCAGTTGCATCCAGGGAGAGCACCGGCCGGAGAGTAGCGTTGCAGCCCCTCTGCTTTGCTTGAGGCGTTACTACTCGCCGCGAACTGTTGAGCGTACGCTACAAGCGCTGCGATGGCCAATGCCAGTAATAATATGTCCTTCAAAACTTTGGCCGACTTCCATAGCTGAACCAACAGCTTTTGAACTGTGCTTGGAAAGATTGAACTTGAGGGAGGCGGTAAGGCGACGGCCTGGAATTCATCCTCCCCTCCCTTCAAGCTGTCGCCAGTGTGTCTAGGGTCCAGGATCAGCGCTCGGAAAAGGTCATTTAGCCTCTGAGTATGGAAATACCTCTCTATTTTAGAGTACCGAGGGCTGCTCATTTTCCGAATTTTTGAGATGTTGCACATAAGCGAAGCACTCAGACTGTAAGCGCGATTCAAAGATGACAACTCCAGAGGAAGAAGCCGTACCTACATGTACGTCGTGCTACTCTTCCGTCGATTCTAATTTCGCTGGCCTAGTCCGAACTGTGGCCAATCGTAGCGTGGCCTCCCAGCTCCCTAGCATCACTAGCAGCAAGGCCCCCAGCGGCAAGGCCCCCAGCGGTTAGGCGTCTCTCCTGTAAGGCACCCAGCGGGCAAGGCACTCAGTCGTAGAGAACATCCATCTTCAAGGCAGCATATCTCGTGGAACTGCACCTATTCATGTGAGAGGCAAAAGAATGGTGCTGCGAATCATGTTCCCGATGAAGCTAAAACGTTGCCATCTTGATTAGGGAGCTGCGTTGATTTTGAATATATGAAAATAGAACTGTACAAAAGAATACCGGTAAAAAAAACGCAAACCTAGCTAATATTCAGCCATGACATTAGTCATGACATGCAGCAGGCTCCGGTCCATTTTTGAGGAAGATGCAAATCCGTTGGAGGTAGGCCGCACGTCCCTCAAGCCTCAAGCCCTCTAAACCGGGATGGCGCTAAAGTCCTCACTCTTGCCACAGTCTACATATGTGCGGGGGTGTTAACTGCGATATGCTCTTGCCCTATGCTTTGGTATTACTCCTGTATAGCTGCGCTCGAAGCCTAGCGGAGTATCGACTTCACAGTAGACGGCGAGGATAACCTCAACAAGGTTTTTGGAGCACACTTTACTCCCATGCCTATCAACACAGCAGGTTTCCGTAGAGGATGCACCAGGCTGACCATTAATTTAATAGGGTTGAGTTCATCACCACTGCCACCTCTACGAGCAATGAACGATCTGGATCTACTTTAGTGGCCAAATGCTGACAATGTCTCACATGAGCAATGTGGTCAAATCGCTGTTCCATGATGACACCAGTATCTCTCATCCGCGTGTATTTCTGCCAGTAGAACAGGCAGTGAACAACATGCCAGTCTCGCAATGCCCAAAACGACCCTCTTACTTCGCCTAGAGCTGCAACCTGGGACATGTTCAAGGGGATTGTGCCTGCTTTGTCGGCAAAGTAAAACCATTGGCCCTTCGGCCCAGGCCCAGAGACGTCGAATTCGGAGGTGAGCTCATCATCTCGACAGTAAGGTGGCAGCCACGCGGCAGCAAGACTGTCGTAGATGCAATCTCTAGCCAGCGCTTCTCGCATAGTTTTGCCGCAGTCGCATGTATTCAGACCTGGTTTAAGAGTCTCGGGGTGATACGGATCAGCCAATTCGACAAGATGCGAAGGGCATAGCCATAACCGAGTTGTGGCAGGATGAAAGATCTCGATATAGAGGGAGAGAATTCCCCAACAGGCCAGGAGAAAAAACATAATCCGGACTAAGACATCAAGACCCAGCCAGAAGCTGTTTTTGCGTTTCCATCTCTCCGTTGTGAAGTCAACATCGGGTAGATCCATGTAACTCCCTTGTCTGTCTGATTGAGACAGGAAGGCCGTACTGAAGATAGCCATTGTTGATCTGATAGTAGGTGGAAGATGGCAAAGGAAGAAATTTAATTGAAGAAGGTCTTTGAGTCAGTGCAGAGGCCATCATCCCCTAGACACCCAGTTATAATATCTGGCTGTTGCTGAATAATGGGCCGGGAGACATGTCGCGCCATGCCTTAAAGCCATCCAGGACTTGTATTATGCTCTTCGTCTTTCAATATGCAACACCACTCGGTGAACAAAAGTCAAAGCCACCGCATGCAAGGCCCCCATCAGGCCCCCCATGCAAGGCCTCCTCACGATATCTCGTGATCTGCAAGGCCACCCACTAGTCTCGCGGTACGGGATATACGGACTAGACTACACAAAGCCCTCATTTCCAGTGATCATTCGGCAAAGTACTGATGAAGAGGGTACATGCTATGTTCGTTTGGTGCCTGTGGTTAGTAAAGACCTGACTGCACGCACGCTTCATAATGTTACCTTCCTCATCCTGCGGCTGCTGTCCAATCAAGCTACTTAAAACAGTCCTCCACCCCATCGAAGCTGGAGTCAAAGGTTGATCCGTGTGAGCCTCTTCTTGTAGCAGGGTGTCGCTTAATTTGACTTCCTACCTGATATATTGCCTACAACGTTTCCTTCAGCTGTGGACTTTTTGCTTTGCGCGAACTCCCTATATTACTTCTAGGACGTCCTCGCCCACCACCCTAGCCTGCACATTGACTACTTGCCAGCTATAAATCTGCTGGCTCGCCTCGTCTTGTACTATGCCTAAATACTTTAGGCTTGAACAGACATCTTACAAGCATGCTGATGGATCGCCTGAACCCGACGACGCTGAGGGATGGCCCCTCCAAGGAGCTTATCGAGGTAGCGAGCTTTCAAAGTGGTCATGGGTATGCCACAATAGACGAACAATTATCCTTCACATAACTTTTCTTATCTCCAACGTTTTCGCGTTGACGGCATATGCTTCCGGGTGGCTAAGGCTTAGGTATCTCCAAGATCCCCATGAAAATAGTGAGTATTGGCAGGTACGGGTTGGTTTAGGGCATGAATGCTGATCGATAATGTCAAAGCACCGTTTCGGAATGTAATATCATACGAGGAACGGCCGTTCGCACTTCAGTCCATATACTTGGAAAACCACGCGGTGAATCCTGTCAAGACTAATGACTTCAATGGTCCACCGAGACGAGAGCTCGAGGATGCCTGGAATACACTTATGCAGCGTATGATATCTCCCTAACTTATTACTCTCTCGGTGCCTTTGAGTTGATGATAAAGCTGCAGATCAAAACATCCGAGTCAATCAAGGGGAGCTAGGAGAGTTTGCTAATGATGACTCTGTTGTCAAGCTCTCCGACGGAAGTGGCTATTACTACAGTACCGTAGCTGTATTTCACGGGCTTCATTGTATACAGAGGCTTCACAAGTCGATTTATCCCGAGATCTACTATCCAGGCCTTTCTCAGGAGGAGATGTTTACTTTGAAACGGCATACAGGCGAGTAACGGCGATCCCATGGGGGAAGCACAAGCTGGTCTGACCAATGCATCAGAACATTGTCTGGATTGGCTAAGGGAGTATGTTCAATGCAACGCCGACACATCTCTTATCCCCATACAATGGTCCGCCGAGTAGGTCGCATCCGTTCTAGCTAGATAACCGAAGCTAAGACCAGGCCACAAGTTCTCCAGGACCGATTGCAACAGATACTGGAAAGCATCAGTGCGTCGTTTGGAAGCCTATATATGAGTGGATGGCGTCCCGTGCATTCGATCCAACTCAGCCTGGCCTACTCGTCCATCCGAAATTCGGTAAGTATCACCCGCGTTGGGCTATTTGGCAAATATATCACGGGATGGGCATCTTACCATGGTACGTAGGTAATCCATACGGCCAATCTGGACATCACCACGCACTTGGAATCACTCCTTTGGGTCAAGGCGGGGTGTTACACGGTGCCAGCCAACATCATCCGAGAAGAGACGCCAAAAATTGCTCATGGTGACTATGAACAATGCAATGGGCCCGCAGTAATGGCTGAAGCTCAGTACAGATAGCTTTGAGAGGCTGTGGGATGTTTGTCTAGACCCAATTATCTATGCTTCTTCTTCAGGAATGACATGTCTATGCGTAACTTTAGCAAACTCATAAAATTACAATGGAGCAGAGTACTCAAAACTACATAGGAACGTATATAGCTCGCGATATTATAATTGCTTCGACGATTGCAAAAGAAGGCCCAAAAAGGCATAGGTATTATTTATATCATACGATCTGAGAATACAAAGGCCTTTGAAAAAGCCCGCTATGTTTACAAGGTCCCCATTACGCAAAACCTTCCTATTGTACGTATACAAGTCTTGCGATGTACGGCGGTAGGTGTGCAGGGGCCTTTACCATACAAGGCCGTCCATACGCACGGCCGTCCATACGCAAGGCCGTCCATATGCAAGGCCGTCCATACGTAAGGCCGTCCATATGCAAGGCCGTCTATACGCAAGGCCGTCCATATGCAAGGCCGTCCATACGCAAGGCCGTCTATATGCAAGACCGTCCATACGCAAGGCCGTCCATATGCAAGGCCGTCCATACGCAAGGCCGTCCATATGCAAGGCCGTCCATACGCAAAGCCGTCCATACGCAAAGCCGTTCATATGTAAGGCTATCTACGTGTAAGGCCATTCTCATGTAAGGCCATTCTTATCTTAGGCTACCTATGCGCGCGGCTATCTGTATGTATAGTTACCAGCATATATATCGGCTAGTATATATAGGAATGTGAGCATACATAGCTAAGGTCTATATAAGATCATGAACCTCTGTCTCCCATGCCTAATATCTCTACCCTCTATACTACTACTTCTTCGCTATCCACGAGCACACAACGCAAAGATACTTAGTTCTTACTTAGTTCTCTACCTAAAACATGCATCCCAAGACCCTCACCTATATCATTGCCTTCCTTGCAGCGCATGGCAAGGCCCTTCCTGCCTCTGAGGAATGGAGCTTCTCTAGCAGCAAGGCTATCGAGAAGCCTCCTAGCAACGACGCCATCCACGCCCGTGCCAATGACGAGGAATGGAGCTTCTCTAGCAGCAAGGCCATCGAGAAGCCTCCTAGCAACGACGCCATCCACGCCCGTGCCAATGACGAGGAATGGAGCTTCTCTAGCAGCAAGGCCATCGAGAAGCCTCCTAGCAACGACGCTATTCACGCCCGTGCTAAGGACGAGGAATGGAGCTTCTCTAGCAGCAAGGCTATCGAAACTCGTGATAACGATGATAACTATTAACTCTGAGGACTAGCTTGGGGTTCGCTTATTCGCAGCGTTTATGGGATGCATTTAGCTGCTTCTTAGCTTTTCTAGCCTTTAACAGCTATCAAGCCCCTTCTGTAGATAATTAAGCTTTACCCCTTAGATTTAAGTCTTGAAAATATGCAGTACTAGCATTTGTGACTATATCCCTTGTTAGACGTAAGATAGATCTCTATATAAGGTTTTAATCGTCTAGTATAGGATTAAACAGCAATGCAAGAATCTAGTAAGCTTCGCTAGGGTTAGTAAATCATATATCGGGGTTATGGTTCGTGAAAATAGGAGAGGGTAATTTAAAAGGTTTTACAGAGGTGTCTTTATTCATGTAGTATACTATCGAAAAAGGTCCGACTTATAAAGAAGCTTTCACGGCGCCTACTAATCAAGCTAGTACTATAGCTAGCCTTAAAGGAATAACTATATATCGCCTTAGAAGAAAGTTTTGTTGTCGCAGACGATAGCTAGCAATTCTAAACTATGTAATGCAAACAATGCTTAGTAGACTGGTTTAGTACAATGCCGAGGGATAGGCACTAGGTCACACTTCGTGGCGATGGCATGATATCGGGCTAGGACGTTGGGTTACGCCGCATGTGACGTGTCAAGCCATGTTCTAATGCCGCCTTGGCTTGGTACTGTACAGTATCTGCCCGAACGCTAAGGTGCCTCAAGGAGTCAGCACGGTGCAGCAAGGCTTGTTAGCCTACAGAAGCCATGTCATTTCCTCCGACGCCATTTTGCTGTGTTAGGTCTATCACGTTTGTCGAGGCTATTTGTGGACTTTGGTATAACATAAAAAGTGCCCATATTCATCACTTTGCCGTAAATCGTGCTCAACAACGAGGTTTTGCGGTAGGAGCTGCGTCGGGAGGTCGTAGTGGCATCTCGCATATGCATAGTGACGTTCACATTATTCAGCAAACCCTCATTCGGATGTTGAATGGTACATGCGCTTCGAGTACTAAGCTACAACAACCATTCAATTAGCAGGCCACGGCAAGAATTTTTTAAAGAGGCAGTCTCCGAAGCACAACTACCTTACGAGTTTATTTGCGCGTGACTCATACCAGAAGCGAGCGCATCCACATTAGCTCGAAAGCCGAAGCCCGATGGGAAACTTGCTTTGCCATCGTTTCAGCAACTCCCATAACGAGAGAAATCCTTAGATCATCTTAAGAAGAAAAAGGACAGGACGAACTACGACATATCATCATTACATAGCCATACATCCAATATGAGGGTTCTTTATGTAGGATAGAAAACTATAGATTGATTCGCAGATCGCCCCGACTACTAAGGTATTTCGGGCTGGCGATAGCTGTTAGATTTAAGAGGGTAGTGTTCTCAATGCATACCTTGATAATGAAGCCTCAGCTTAGGAAGCTGCTCTAGCAATTATAAGGCCCGTTCTTAAGGAAGATGATCCCCTGGCCTCGCTTTATCGCCTTATGGGCTTGTTGAGCGAGGCTTTAGTGGAGTTAAGCGAATATCGCAAGAGGCTGCTTGATCTTTTGGAAGCTATATTCGGCTTGCCGCCTATACTGCAAAGCGATTGGAGCCAACTCCCCGACTTGGGCCACATATGGAGCGATTTGTACCAATTGCACTTCCATGGGCGCCCATCTCGGAGAGATTTCCGCGCGAATTTTCCTCTCGTCATGCTGGCTCTGCATAGCAGATTGATGCGTGGTATGTTTTCGGGTCGTCCCTATTCTCATCCATCTCGAGAAAGCCATACCGTGGTGCGACACGGACACTCTCCATGGCAAGCTTGCGCATGCGGTAAAAGGACTCACAATGCAGCGAAATTGAACAAGGGCAATGCCACCACCGGCTTTCACGCCACCATCAGCGATAACCCGTATTCTGAGCGATCGATCCGTGATGTCCACGGTCGGAATCAGTGTCGCCCTGCTGGGCATGGGGAAAAGTTGACCCAGCGCACGCTGGTGATAGTCACGTGATATGGCGCTGGGCTGGCGCATGGCTTCATCGAGAGCCGTGCGCGCGCGAGCGACATGCAAAAGCAGACCTCACTTCTCCGCGACCCAGGCACGCTCGAGACCTCTCAGGTCCAAATTCTTATTCTCAGTCTATTCCTCCCCATGACCAGAGTCAGTCCCAGTTAGCCTGATTGTCTGGCCTCGGGATACCCAGCTCCGATTTGCGCCCGCTCACCTAGCGTTGATGCTGAACACGCTCGATTCCCGGCACCGCAACCATGGCCTATGAGCCGCGTGGCGACCGCAGGGATCGCGGTGATCACGGCGACAGAGGCGTAAAGGATGGAGCGTATCTCAAGGTCAGAGGGCGAAGTAAGTGATCTGGTACATGCATCGTCTGCCGCCGCTCTCAAAACGCCGCGCCAGCTGAGCCTCGTCTTGCGCAACCCCAAGCTTGAGAGCACACCACGGCGATGGGCTTCGAGCCTCGCTATAGCTCGTCCGCTGGGTCACTTGACTGCTTCTGTGGTCTCTCGGGCGACAAGCGCTGAAAGCGTGGAAAGGAGGCTTTGACGCATGCCGCGAGGGTTCAGTGGGTGAATGTCAAGAACAACGTGTTGCCATCGTGGAGCGCCGCCCAAGCCCGGCACCATGCCTCCACCCAAGGGAAGTCCGGGGATGCCTGGTAGGCCTGGGACGAGCAGCTTGAGTGCGTCCTGGTCGACGAGAGCCTCTATCTCGTCCTCCATCTCCTGCTGCTCCTCTTCTTGACGTTGCCGCCGGTTACCGCGACGGTCCCACGTGCCCTGCGCCTCGGCCGCCGCTTTACCGATGTGATAGCGGTCTTGCACGACGTTAGCCTCTCTAGGCTGAGTACGCGTCTAGAAGCGGGTTATCCTGTCGTTGGAGCCCGTTGCGAGGATGTGGCCCAACGGGTGCTAGTCAACAGACTAGATAGCGTAGTTATAGGCAAAGGGCAGCTTATGCGATGGCTAGACTGACTGCGCGGGCGTTGTGGTCGGATCTAAGCTGTCGTACGGCGCGACCGTTAGGGCCTGTCCGGGAGGGGGGTTGGGCGTGTCGAGAAGGTAGTGAAAGAGTGAGCTATCCATGCCGCCCGTGGTGAGTAGGTTGGGGTGAATAGGGTGGAAGGCGAGGGTCGAAATGTCCTTTTCGTGCCCCTTGAGAAGGCAGATATCGCGCATCATCCTTAGGTCAAAGACGCGGGCGGTTTGGTCTCGAGCCGACGTTGCTAGGCATATGCCGCGCACTTTCTCGAACGTGACCTTTGTGATTGTGCTCTTGTAGCCATGCAACGTCGTCAGGCAGCGGCTAGTCCTTGGGTCCTAGAGCTTGACAAGGTGATCCTTGGATCCGGAGACGAGGAGGCCCTTGGTAGGATGCCAATCGACCGTCTTAGCATCCTATCTATGGCCTTCTAATTTGGACTCGACCTGGCCTAAGGCAAAGTCAAAGACTTTGAGCGTCGAATTATCCGACGCGCTTACAAACTTGGCGTCGTTTGGGCTAAAGGCGAGGTCTCGGATGGGGTCGTTGTGCGCGTTGATGCTCTGGACGTTGTTGAAGTTGGGCTGCTAGTACTTGATCTGGCCGTCGTGGTCGCCGGATATTAGCTAGTCGTCGCTCTGGGAGTACTCCAAAGCTCGGATGGCCGAGTCGTGCGCTTGTATGATGGTCTCGAAGTTGAAACCAGTGCCGTTCCATAGCGTGAACTCGCCGCTCGTCGAGGCTGTCAGAAGCCGCCGCCCTTCCGGTGTCTATCTCACGACATTGACCGGATGCTTGATCTTGTTGAGGGAAGAGTGCAGATGCTTCGATGGGATGGTGTCGGTCGCCCTGCCGGAGGGACGATCTTTGACGGAGAGTCAGCGTGCCTTCAGATCCGCATTCGGGGGGATCCGGACACTCACGTCTATAATGTAGCTCGCACTCGGACGCTCGGCCTCGCCCGTATAGCCACCTTGATAGCTTGCCGTCCGATTGCGCTGCCAATGTGTGATGGTCGCGCTGTAGTCCGTCACGGGCCCTACGCAGTGCAAAGTCAGCCCTGTCCGTTTCTCATCGTCCTATCCGCCACTCAAAATGAGGTCGCCCATCACCGCACATCTCATCACATGCTCCGAGGTAGCTGCGGAGAGGGTGCAGCTTCACAGCTGGAGCATGTTCCATGGTTCGAAACGGATTCTCGCACCCCGACTCGACCACCGCCGCCGCCGCCGCTCATCCCCGGAGGCGGCGTTGGCTCCGGCGCACCGCCGCCGCCTCTCCTGTTTCCTCTGCCTGGGCTCAACGGAGCGCCCCCGCCACCTCTTCCTGGTTTGGATATGAGCAACTCGCCGGACCCGGCTCAGCTCCTCGAGTTGATAAAGAGGGCCGGCGTGCCGCTCCCGCCACCCGGCGCGCTGCCCCCTGGCCTTCTCCCGCCGCTGGGCAACTTTCCCCTCCCAGTTCCGCCGCCTCCCATGACCGCCATGGATAGCAAAAAGTCGGAAGCGGCGAGACGTCGAGCCCCGCTGCCTAGCCAGGAGGAGAGCCTGCGGCAGGAGCAGCGACACGGAAAGTACACCAGGGCCAGATAGGTCTCGTTGGGCAATTGCGTTATCTGGCGTCTGATGCGAAGGGGTGTGTTTTTGGGGCGGCGCATACGGCGTTTGGGGCGCTTGAATCGACCCAAAGAGCAGGGCTATCGCAGCATCACGAGCATGCATTCTGCGCTTGCTGATGAGCGGCACATCGACAAGGCGACTCTGGGATGCAAAGAAGGGTTTTTAGTCTACCTAAAGCTGATGCTGTTGTATCTGTGATTAAACGGCAGCCAAAGAGCCATCTGTGACCGCGCCGTGTACGCTTGCGCCTTCTCCTTCTAAGTGGTGACACGCGAACAGAGCTGGAACAACGCCATCGCCCAAGCAGTCTATGAATACACGTGCTAGCGGCCGTGAGAGATAATAAGTTGACAGCACACGAAGAGACTTTGCCCTCGCTCCCAGTCGTCAGGAACTCATGCCCTAGGAGGACCTGGGCGGTGCAGGAAGGCCCTTGTCGCCCTTGCCAAAGGCCTTCTGCCGGTCCGCGTAGTCTCTGATGACGAGCGCACAGGTGGTATCGGCGCATAGCCTCTTCCTTCGTTGAACGGGGAGCTTGGTGGCGAACTCTAGGCCGCTGGCGCGCTCGACGGCCTCGACGGGCACCTCGAAGTCGGTGATGGGCTTGTCGTTGGAGATAGGGGCGTTAGGAAGGACAAAGGCACCAATGGAGACGTTGCCGCCGGTCTTGCCGTCCTCGGCGAAGATGACCTTGTAGAAGTGCGTGGGGACGGCGATAGAGGGCGGGCTGCCGATTATCTCGTACTTGACGTACTACTTGTTGTCGACGGGGTCCTTCCGGGGTAGGTAGAGGGGGCCGGTGACGATGCGGACGGACGGGTATTGCACGGTGAGGCGGCGGTAGAAATCCTCGAAGTGGGCCTAGTAGTCGCGGTTGAAGCCCTCGCCGACCTGCGGGCATATGTTGGAGAGGTAGAAGGTATCGTCCATGGCCTGCTGCGACTACTTGGCGTCGGCGGCGGGTACCTGGTGGCCGCGATCGTAGCCGCTGCGGAAGTAGTCCTTGAGCTGGGCGCGGTACTTGGGCGGCACGGCGTCGTCCTCGACGAAGACGCTGTGCTTGCGATCGCTACCGCGAACGGCGAGCGAGGCGGGCGTGATGTACTCGACGACCCAGTGCAGGTTGCGCGTGCGACGCTCGTAGCTAGATATTAAGGCCGAGCGCCTGGCCATATCGGACGTCGGGCCGGGGAAGCCATATTCGAAGAGACCCGTAGGGTTCACGGGCCCCGCGAGGGCAACAGGAGCGAAGACTTGGGCCGGCGGAACGGTCAGCGGAGCGGCAGCAGACGCCGTCGCGGTGACGGGCGCAGGGACGACCTTGGAGGGCGCGATCTGGGCGTCGGGTTTCTTGGCGTCGGACGAGCGCAGAGAGTAGACGGCGGCGGTCAGCGCGGCACCGCCTCCGGCGCCGAGAGCAGCAAACATGGCGAGCGTTGACTTGGACATGTTGGCGGCGGCAGCAGCGGCGACGCGCGGGTGCGCCCGTGGCATTTATGTGCGGGCGGGAAGAGCCAGACGGACTCGCAGGAGGAGGAGGATGGCGAGTCAGGCGCTTCGTCGAGGCACGCGCGCTGCTTCTCTGCTCACGAGGGGGGTGTGGCAGGACAGCAGGGAGCACATGTGCGCGGTGCCTGTGTGCTGGTGTCGTGCAGCAGCCAGGCACACGGGACGCGGTGGTGAGGACCACGTCCGTGTTCAGCACCATCTCCATGGCGCCCCCGAGGCATAGCCCGTTGACGGCCGCGATGATGGGCTTCTTCCCGCGCCGGTTGCTCAGCCCGCCGAACCCGGCCTCGGCCCAGCTGTCGACGTCCCTGTACAAGTTGCTGGTCACGCCCGCCGCGTTGCTGTCGTTCCACTCTCGCAAGTCCGCGCCCGCCGAGAAGGCTCGCCCGCTGCCCGTCAGCACGCCGCAGCGCAAGGACGGCTCGTCGTCGAATCAGTCCCAGAGACGCTGCAGCTGGGTGTGCATGGCCTGCGTCACAGCATTGAGCTGCTTCGGTCTGTCCAGAGTAACGAGCAGGACGTGCGGCGAAGGGTAGGAACGAGAGCGCCGTGAACGGCTGGAGAAGGGCTCTTGGGGCTTTCCATGTTGAACAGGCCCGTTCGTCACCGCGGTGAGTGCGTGCCGATGAGATGGTTGAGGTGACGGCTTTCGGGGCTATCAACACCATCATCGCCGGGCTTCTCACCTATCTCAAAGGCACCGGCTTGCCAAACCGTCTCAAGTGCATCGAAGAACAATTCAAGACGATCAGGGAGTATATCGAGCAGCGCGAGAGGGAGTTCTGCCTCTCAGACTGCCCACTCGATCCCTTGGAGGAGGTCCAAATCGTCGATGAAATGTACAGCTCGGCAAAGCAGAACATAGACGGCAACAAGACCGCAGGCCACGTCAGCAATTTCGGACAGCAAAAGATGAGCGCCGCGACGATCCTGTCGCCTATAGCCCAGAGACTGTCCAAGTTCACAGAGGGATCGGGCTCGTCAGCACCCGCGCCCACGAAGAGTTGATGCTTTGGCAGGCATCAGCCATTCCTCGGTGGCCACAAGTTGCGGCGTACGATATTCGTGGTGGACGCCGGCGGCTACTGGGCCACGAACTCACCAAGGGCTTGATGGTCGGCTGATTCGACTCGCCATTCTCATACGGCGGCTTTTCGTTCAATGGAGCGGTAGGATAGAGAGGAAGCGTCTGTTTGAGGCCACAGGTGCTGGCGCACGTCGCAAGAACATCTGGCGAGGTGAAGGCAGCAGCAATCGTGGCTTCCGTGTTCTGGGAAGGAATGACCGCGGCGGTGCACGGCACTAGATGCAGACGCCAACGCGAGGCCTCACTCCTAGCGTGGTACAACATGCTCCTCAGCGACAGATTGAGGCACCCCCTCGAGCTCTACTTCAAGTCCGTCATCCTTCATTCCCATAATTATACCTTGCCGGCAATCACCTTTTCGTCAGAGCGTGTAGCAGGTGTGGAAGGCGTTGATCAGTAGCAACACGTCGGCCAAGTCAAGCGAATCTCCGATTCCGCGAATCTGCCTGCCTCGCCGCTCACGAGCTTCCGACCGGTACAATGATGAACAGAGTTGAACGTCCGACCGCTGTACAGTGTCCCCGCCGAAACAGGAGCACTGTCTTCGAAGCGGTGGTGCAGGGACGCTCGTCCGACAGCGCGGGCACATGCGAGCATTGGAGCGGAGCGTTCGAGGTGCATGGATTGCCAGCACCAATCATACGATGGAACTGGCGCCGCTGCTCGTCCGGCTTGTCGCGATACTCATTCACGGCAAGTCGCAATGTTGCCGGTGTCTACAAGCATGGGGGCAGGACTCGGCTGGTACTCGACCCTGGGCGACGACCTTCACTGACTCGGCCATGAGATTGTTTCGAAGAGCCCAATCGGTTGGCCAGAGTTCATCATCGTCGCGACCGCACGGGGCTGCTCGCCGGGCGCTCCCGGCCGCGGAGCGGTGCCTTGCGAGACGGCTGTGTCGCGGCAGTACCAGCGCGGCAAATGCAGCAAAACGGGCCCGGGGAGCGGTTACAATACGACTCCCGAACCGATGGCGCCACCCGCAATCGGAGACCGTTGCCCACCCCTTGCTGACGCTCTCTGGCCATCCACGCTCACGGACCCACAAAGACGGGACAGCCATGGAGCTCGTCGCTCGGGCTCCCCTCGACAGCATGAAGCTTCCCAGGCAGCATGGAAAGCGGGAATGAGCAGACAGGACCTGTCCGCTCCGACACAACTGTTTCATCTCGTCGACTCCGGGGAACGCACGGGTCCGTGCCTGCTGGCCTCTTGGGAAGGATGAATGTTGGAGAAACGCGGTCAAGAGGGCCCCGAGGGGCCCCCGCCCAATAAATAAGATTCCGGCAATTCGTCATGCGATGCGGGGTCTGTGGGCCATAAAACGCGGGGTGTGACTCCTCCTAAAAGCCCCGACCCCGGGCTGCTCCAAGAAAGCTTCCTGTCAGCAGACTTGAGAAGCAAGTATCAGCAAAGCACACAGTATCGCATCGAACCCCGTCACCATGGCCGAGAGCAAGTGTCCCGTTCGTCTCGAGATGAACACCGGCGGCGGCGGCACCAGGAACCGCGACTGGTGGCCCGACTCGTTGACGCTGGGCGTGCTCCGCCAGCATACCGGCGTCTCCAATCCGCTGGGGGGCGACTTTGACTACGCGGCCGAGTTCAAGACGCTCGACCTCGAAGCCGTCAAGAAGGATCTTCACGCGCTCATGACCGACTCGCAGGACTGGTGGCCTGCCGACTTTGGCCACTACGGCGGCCTCTTCATCCGCATGGCCTGGCACAGCGCGGGCACCTACCGCGTCTTTGACGGCCGCGGAGGTGCCGGGCAGGTCAGTCCCCATCCTCTCTTGCGCCGCACCGCTTGACCGCAGTGACGCTGACGGACCGGGTTCGAACAGGGCCAACAGCGCTTCGCTCCCCTCAGAACGCCGACCAAAAAGCAGCACGATAATATCAGGTATGTCGGCTTGTAGATTTTGCGGAAAATACTAACAAAACGCTAGTTTCGGGCGATAAACATCTACGAGAAAGTATTGCTTCTTTAATAAGAACTTACTCCTATAGAAATATAGACGTAATAAAAACAGATTATTAGCTATCGCTAGTAACGTTTAGAACCCAAGGCTCGGGCTAAAAGGAGATATAATAATATAATAATAAACAAGTTCTTTTACCCTAGCTCTACTATTCTGACCCCCCTCCCCCCTCCCTTTTTTTCTTCTTTCTTTTTTCTAGCTCCTTATAGCCTTTCTACTATACCTTATAATTGCTTAGTAGGGAATTTAAAGCCTCGACGCGCCTAAATATTTATTAATGCTACTAATCCTACGACGCGGCTCTTATACTAGGGTACTTATAGTACAGAATACTTCCTAGATTAGTACTTACTTTAGTAGGGTATAAAAGGTGCCTTATACTTACTAGAGCTTTTATTATTAATATATACTCTATCGTAGATAAGAAGTTAACTACTAAGGGCTACTCTCTAGGGTTATTAATACCGATATTCCTATCTTCCTTAGTATACTTATAGATAAGCTTTATAGTAACGATTGCTATTGCTTTTATTATTTATTTTAAACCGACTCGAGGATAGATATAATCCTAGCCCCCTTTAAGTATTAGCTTAGCTAGTTATTCTTTTTCGATAAGTATACTTATAAATCTTTATACTATCTATTAAGTTAATAAGGATATAGGAGTACTATAATTATCGGTATTCTAACTTATTATGTTTTAAGATATATAAGCCTATTAATAACCTTAAGAATATTAGCTAGAAAATAGAGATTATTAAGTTACTAACCTATCCTATAATTAAAGCTAGTTAAAGTTTATTTAGTAAATAATAACTAGCGACTTCTAAGAGGGAGAGAGGTATAAATTTAAAGACTAAGAATATTTCTCTTTTATAGAAAAAGGCATTATAAAGCGTAATAAAGTAAGTATAGTAAAAGACCTTATTAAAATAAATAAAGTTAGTAGCGTAAGAGTTAACGGTACTCTTAATAATAACTATAGAACTCTTACTCGGTAATAAGGATTTCTTTTCTACTACTATAAAGTATTTTCTATCTCTAAATTAAATTTAATAGAGTTTCTTATAGCTATTCTATAGCGACCCTTAGGTTATTATTTAAGGCCTATACTTATTATTACTTTTATATAGGTACTTTTCGGGGACTAGTAAGAAACTCAGTATTACCTTAACCTTTTTCCTTAGACGCTTATAGCTAAGGAGGTTATTTAAGCCCATATTATTAAAGGCATCGGTTCGAGCTTATTTATCTTATAGTATTATAATAGATAGATTAATTATAGTACTTTACTTATTACTCTTAGAAGATATTATTAAGTATATAATTAGGCGTAATTTTAATAGGAGCTTTAATTATTTTCTTATAATAGTTATCGATTATATAATTAAATAGTAAGCGAACTTAATATAGAGTATTAAGTTTATAGAGGGTATTAATAAGGCGAAGATAACCGAACTATATATATAAGGCCCGGCCCCTAGCCTCGCAGGCGCCTTTACTACTTCTCCTTACTAAATATTAGTTATTAATGCTATATCTAGTATAGGATTTACTATTATCTCCTAGTATATATAAGAGGAGAGAATACTAAAATATATCGGCATAGCTCTTATTAAACTAGATATATTATATTTTCCTAGGTTAAAAGGTATAGATCCCGCTTATATTAAGTAATTAAAGAAGATATTTCGCGGTAAATATAGATATACTCCTAGCGACTTCCGTAATTAAATCCTAGCGGTAATTAATAAGGGTTATCTAGCCAAGATATTAACTATACCTAATATATCGCGGGAGGATCTCTCCTCCTATAGGCCTAATTACTTAAGGTTAAACTTTCTGTTAGATATCTATCTAGAGTATCTTCGGGGGTAATATCGCATTACTATAGCGAACGAGGTATTAAAAGGTACTAATAAACGCTAGGTTATCGATTTATATATAATAGGTACGTTTTAAGGACTAATATATATAGCGCTATTAATAACTTACAGATTTAAGCAAGGACGTTAAGTAAGACTTAATAGAAGCGTATACTAATAAATAGAAGCTAGATAATAATAAGTTCTATTATAAAATACGTAAGTATTAGGGCCTCTTTAGATAGGAAAATCTATACTTTAAACGGCGGTATTAGGCTTATTTAGCTAGTTTATTAACTTTAATAAACTAAAAAGACTATATAGAATAACTTTTTTAGCTACTAGAAGTTTACCTTAGTATTTAATACCTTTCGTCGATTACTAGTACTATACTATAGGCTATAGCTTAGCGTAGTAAATAAGATAATATTACTATAATATTATAAGGTAAGTACTCGGTCTCGTTTACGATACTAGTAACTAATTCTTAGGAAATTCTTTCGTTTCTTAAATATACTAAAGACTTTTAGTATTTTGTTTTTAGTAGCGATAAATATACTATAAGGAGACTCGATAAGGTAATAGTTTATATTATAGAACTTATAATACTAGGAGCCTATAAGAGTAATACCTAGATATTATATAGGTATATTTAGAGTAGTGAAATCTTAAGTATATTTAGTAAGCTAGAGCGGGAGGTAATATAGGCTAAGCTCTATAGCGCTATAGTTAATTATTTAGTTCTATCCCTATTTAGACTCTTCGAAAACCTTAAGTATCTCCGGGTTATAGTTAACTATATAAAGAGACTTATATATCTAGAAACTAAAGAGATAATACGCTTAGGGTTTAAAATAGCCTTTTCTAATATAGATTAATATTACTCGTTATACTTAGTATAGACGTTACGCTCCTTATCTAAATCGGTACTAGCCTATAGATAAGATAAATTCGATATAGCCTATAAGTAGATATAGCTCTTTGCCTTAAGAGAATACCTAGATATGCCTACCGAGCCGAGGAAAAAGCTCGCTAGTCCTAAAGGTAGCTATATTAATAAAATAAATATATTCGAATTCGCTATACTTATAGATAAACTTAAGTTTTACTTAGAAAAGATCTAAGACCTCTTTTAGTATAATTTAGATTATAATATTATATATAGACTACTTATAATAGCTCGGAAGCCTAAAGCTTATAGGTATAATAACCTCGAAGCCTATATAACTAAAGTAGCTAAGGTAACTTAACGGTGTAACCTATACTAGATAGCTATGCTATAGAGGATATTAATATTAATATAGATAACGCAAGGCCTCTTACTTTATATAAGATACCTAACTTTTTAGACTAAATATAAGATAGGCTATACTTATTTCTCTAGACATTATATAAGCTAGTAGGATTAATATAGTTTTGCCTAATATCCTTCTTTATTTAGTAATCTATATATTTCTTATTTTTTAGAAAGTATATTAATATCTACCTAGAAGACTAGGCTAATATTAAAGATAATTTAATAGTTAGTAACTAAAGGTGCCCTAAGGGTAAGCGCCCTTATAGCTAGCCCTATAATAGGTAAGTAATCGTTCTTACTTTAATTAATAAGTTCTTAGTAGCCTAGGGAGGAAGGGAACTATATATAAATAAATCTAAATACTTTATAATAATAAGTATTAGAGTAGGAGGCTAGGCTAGAAGTACTTAGGCTTTAAGAAATCGATTAGTAAGCCTACTTAAAGTAGATAGAAAGAGTAGTAATAGAGTAGGAATAAAAAGCCTTTACGGCGTAGTAATAGGAATAAGACTTATAAGAGGCGATTAAAGCCCTTTAATAGGCTTAAAGGGAAGAAGTTATAAGACTAGATATATTAAAAGCTCGAATAGCTAAAAGACTAGAGGAGGGTAAATAGAATAACCTTAGCGATAAAGTATAACTAGATTTTCTTATAACTAGCTAAGAGTCCGAGGGCATATAGTATAAGGGGGCGGCGAAAGCTAGTATATACTTACGCTAGATAATTCCTTTAAGTAGGTATAAGAATAGAATCTATTATAAGAGTATATAGTAGAGTAAGAAGTTAACTAAGATAAGGCTATTAAGCTTATAATACTATAGCGCGATAAGTAAGTTTTAGTTAACTAATTAGAAGAGGAAGAAGGAAGACTATAGGTAGTTATTAAGGTACTACTCGTAAGGCTTTAGTAGCTTATAGAAGAATAAATCGAGATATTAGAATTATACGAGGTAATAAAAAAAGAGTATAGTAATATAATCGATAAGCTTCTTATATAGGAATTAGAATATCGGTAGATAATTAACTAACTCTCTATATACTTAAAGCATAAATAAGAAGAGATTAAATAAGCGGTTAAAGATATAAAAGAGGTATAGTTAAGGATCGAAACCCTTATTATAACTAAGCAACGATACGAGGCAGCGATTAAAGAGCTAGTAGCGAAATAGACTAAAATACGTTCGAGGATTATATTATAACCTATTAATATAGAGCCTTACTAAGGGAGGAGAAAATCGCCGGCTCTGCCCGCTACTAAGATAGAGGGGTAAATAACTCTAATAGCTCGACGGGATAGGGGCTAGGTATATTATTCTAAATAAGTATTATACTACTACTCTAACTTATTAGAAATAGGCTATAGAACCGGCGTAAGGTAGTAATAGTCCTATACTAATAGTAATTAGGTTTAAGCTCTATAAGAATAGGGTTTAGTAGACTAAGTATAAGCTTAGCGTAGACTCTTTAAAGCTATTAAAAGTAAAATAAGTAATTTTAAAATATCTATAAAAGAATATAGGGATATTTAATAGCTAGAATCGTATACTAACTCTATAGACGTATTTTAAGAGGTTAACTTTAGATAGTATAAATACTATATACTTAGCCCCTAATTAGCAGATTAAGAGTAGAATAAGGTAAGAAGTTTATCCCTTAGAAAATAATAGCTAAAAGAGAAATCGAGAATTATAAGATTAAGCTAGCTATACTATAGGCTACCTAGCCTATTCTATTTATAATAGGCGCTATTATCTCTAGGATAGCCCTAAAATATACTAACCTTTATAATCTAGCCTATACTAAGGCTAGGTCTAGTATAATAGATCTAATAATATCTAGTTATTATATAGGCTGGCCCCTATAGTAGCTGTCCTAGAACATGCTTAACTATAGTATTACTTAGCTCGCTATTAACAGCCCCTTAGCGTACTAGCTATACGATATACTAGATTAGGCCTGCGGCTAGTATATAGGTACTAGCTACCCTATAGACTAGGCATAGCCCGCTACTATACTATAGGGCTGGCCTAAGTATACTAGCTTAGATTCTGGGCTAGTATACTTAGGCTAGCCCTATTTAGGGCCAGCTAAATATAGTATAGGCTGCGCTAGTATAGTATATAAGTCGTCCTTAGGTTACTTATAACCTTACGCTAGCATATTATATAATATTTATAAACTTAGCTACTGCTACTTAATAATAATATTATAATTTATATATTATATATTAAGGTAAAGTAATAACCTAGACTCTACTTATATTAGACTATAGACGTCTCTTTACTATAGAAAAGACAAAATAGATCTTAGCGGGATAAGAGCTAAACCAGGCTCGTAGATATATATATTAACTTATATAGAGGCGAGAGAGACGTCTTACTAAAAGGCCTATATTATAAACCTTTACTATAGAAGACTACCTTTAGTTTATCTCGTTAATCTTAACGTAATTAGCTAGATAGGAAAATTTACTTTTAGAATAGCTAAGGGAGGGGAGAGCGACTAGTAAGATTCTATAGATATAAGAGTAGATTAAGACTAAGATAATTAAAGCTTTATAGATAGTAATATATAAGGAGGGGATAAATATTATAGATTTATATAAGGGATACTTTTAATAACTTATATCTAACTATATAGGCTACTACTTAATTAGCCCTTAATATAAAAGTAACAGAGCTATAAACTATATTTAGATATTATACTATAGGTAAAAAAACTAATCTAAAGTCTTATTAGTTTAAGTAAAAAGAGAGAAGCTTTAGATATTAGGCATAAGGTAATTTCGAATTAAGAAATAAATGATTAAGGCTATTAAAGGCAGATTTTAATTATAGCTCTCTTATTAGCTATAGACCGTAGGGGTTATAAGCGCCTTAGTATTTAAGCCTTTATATTACTAGTAAAACTTAGCGCTTTAGGTATTTAATATACTCGTTATATTTACTTATTATATATGAATTTTAGCGAATAATTAATATTTTAAACGAGACTATAGCTATAGCGGCTATTAATACTAAATATATAATGCCTCCCCCGCTATATTCTATAGTATATTAATAAGAGGTCCGAGGCTAAATAACGGGAATTTATAATAGTAAAACTATAACCTTATATATATAATAGGAATTATTTATAAGATATATTATAAACTAGGAGAGTTTAGAGGCTATATAATACTTTGCTTAGATTAAGCTAATACTATAGCTACTATATTAAAAGGTCATATTAATATTATTAAGGTAAGCTGCCTAAATTAGTTTAATCTAGAATAAGTCTATATTAATATAGCTAGGTTATAGAATAATCTTAATAATAAAGTTAAAGAATTATATATAGTTATAAATGCCTCTTAGGAGTATCTTAATAGTAAAATTAGATAAGTATAGATAACTATTACTAGGATAGTTACTATAGCTAGAAATATTATTACTAGGGTAATTACTAAGGCTAGAACTGCTATTACTAAAACTATTACTATAGCTAGAGACTCGTCTTAATAGCACCTCGATTATAAGGTTAGATAAGCATAGACAGCTATTATCGAGATAATTATTATAGCTAGAAATACTATTACTAGGGCAATTACTATGGCTAGAGTTATATCCTAGCTATACCTTAATAATAGGGTTAGATAAGTAGAGGCGACTATTACTAAGGCCGGAATATAAGGATTAGACAAGTATAGATAGCTATTACTAAGGCTATCGCCGATATTATAGTTTCTTAAGAGTACCTCGATAGTAGGGTTAATAATATTTAGGGCGGCCTTAACGCTATTGCTATAACTATATAGAAGGCTTAGTTAGAGATCCGAGCAGGGTATATATTATATCCCTCTAATAGCTTATTTTACTACTTAAATCTTATTAGATATTTTAATAATATAATATACTTAGTTAATAAGTTTAGTAATTATTATAATAACTCGATATCTATCTTATATAATATTAATAATTAGTAAATACCTAATTTCCCTATAACTTATACTAAATTTTATAATCTCTAAGGTAATATCCCCCTTTTTATCGATTACGTAATATCCTAACGATATTATAAGTAAAATTAACGATATTTTAAGAAGATTAGGCCTAGGTATAAATAGATCTTTCCCTAAGAAATAATAATGTTTAAAGACTTACTTAAGGCTAAGGAGATAGTATAGCTAACTATACTCGGGGCTCTAGAGATAGTATTTACTTACTAGACTTAGATAATTAAGATATCGAGAATATAATAAAGCGTTTTTCTAATAAAACATTATATATTAAAATTTCGGGGAATGATCGTATTATTTAAGAGTTAATCTTATTTATAGTTATTTTTATAGTCTGCCTATCTCTATATTTAAGGGTCTATTATACTAACCTATCGAAGTACTAAATACGCGAGAATAAGAAGACTTAACTAAAGAGACTAGCTAGTAGATATTTAGGCTCTCGAATCTAACTATTACTATTACTATAGAATATTTAGACGCCCTTAAGAGGTACTATATATAACTCCCTCGCTTATATTACCTATCCTATATAGCTATAGAGAAGCCCTAGGTTCTTAATAGTATTTAATAAAGGGAATAAAAGTTAATATATAAATCTTACTTAGTATACTTTTATAGCCTTAAAGCGCCTGCTTATATATAGCCTCGGCCTCTTTAAACTACCCCTAGTCCTTTTAGAGATTTATAAGATTATTAATAACGTTAAGTATATAGATAGCCTTAATAGGTAAGACGCTTAGGATATATATACTCTATAACGTTATAATATAAGCTCTAGCGAGCGGGCTTAAGCTGGCTAATTATTTAAAGTAGCCGAGTTAAGTAATAAGAACCTCGATTTAAAGGTTTTGACCTTAAGCGCTAGGCCTAGATTAAATAAATACTACTAGAACTAGGTATAATTAAGGCTAAGATAGTTAAAGCTTTATAGATAGTAATATAGTAATATCTTAGCTATAGGTCTATAGTATATAACTCCTATATAGTTTTATATAGTATTATATTCCTTACTAAAGTTAATAATAGCTTATAGCTATATTATTATCTCTCTTAGTCGCCGGCGTTACTATACCTTTTACTATAGCTATCTATATTAATATCGCGACCGCTTAATAATTATAAAAAGGCCGCTTAAATAAAACTTTGCTCTAAAGAAAGTATAAAGCGGCTACTAAGACTATTAAGGCTATTATAAAACAGGCAGAACATTTTAGTAATATAAAAGTTTTACTGCCGATAGGCATAGATATAATAGCGGCTGGCACTTTCTTACATTAGAAATAGTTTATAAGGTAAGAGAGTAGCTAAGATAGGCCTTCCTCTATAGAATAAACTAATAGTCTTTAGTATCCTCCGCTACTAGGATAGGAAAGAGGTACCCGCGTTATCTTTTTAATATAGGAGCCTATGCTTTTTCTAAAGCTCTTAGGCCCCTATTTAGTAACTTAGTATACCGATTTATATCTCCGGAGTACTGCTAAATAATCCTCTTAATATCGAGATTATCTAATAAGCCTAGACCCTAATATAGCGTAACCTAAATAGCTGCTTATAAAGTAGTATATCTGGCGTTTTAGCGCCCGGAAGTACTATAGAAAGCATTTTAAACTATTAACTATACTAATATATAAATAGAATATAATAAACAGAGTATTAAAGTACCTCCCGCATTTATATATTACGTATCTATATAATATACTAGGAAATTATAGGGGGAAAAACATAGTCTAGAGGTAGCTTAGTATACCGACCTATTATAAACTCTTAGCTACTTAAAGTACTTATTAATACCTCTTATATTAATAGTCTAACTCTATTCTCGCGGCTAAAGTAATATAATTCTCGGTAATAATCTCTACTAGCTAAAGGTTTAATAGACCTTTAATATATTCTAGTAAGAAGAATTTAAGGCCTTCCTAATCTCTTAATATTCTCTCTATAACTATAACTATAGTATAATCCTAGAACCTTTTTAGAGCGACCTTATAATAAGCCTTTAATATATCGTAAATATCTATAATTACCTAGTCTTTATTATTAAGATATATTATATTAGTAAGTCTACCTAAATTAAGGGTAGGATTTATACTATCTTAGATATTAATAGCCTTAAAGCGAGCTATAATATTTTCTTTATAGATTTTCTTAAGAGTTTTAATAAAGTAATAGTTAATAGTCTATAAGATTCTAGCTCGCTCGTCCTTTACTAAATCTACGAGCTAAAGTCTAGTAAACGCTTTTAAAGATTTAATCTAGGTACTAAGAGTATATTCTAAGGCAGAGCGAACTATATTATTACTCTCTATATAGTAGTATTCTAAATTAGAGTATTCTTTAATTAACTAAGTAGCTTACTCGCGATACCTTTTAGATATTAGCTATTACTAAGCTATTTACTATTAAAATAAATTAGCTAAGAGATCTAAGTTAATAGTACCGGGAAGCTCTACGCCGCGGGTATCTCTATATCTTTTATAGATCTACTATATAATATCTAGCTATTTTTATTTAATCTTTAGGTCGAGGTACTTACTATTAATTAAGCTATTAGCGGTTTTAAAAGGTAATATATATCCCTTAGTTTATATATCCCTCTTAAATTAATTAGCTAGATCGCGAAGATATATCTATAGTTTTAGTTTACTCTTTATATCGAGCTCTAATATATAATTACCCTAGGAGCGTATCCTTTATATTACGCTAGTAGCGATTTACTAAGTATATTAAGTACTATAGCTATTATAAAGGACTTTAATAAGACGCCCTAAGAGCCTCTAGCTTTTGCTATATTTTAGTATATAGATTTTCGATCTCTTTAATAAGAGCTAGAAATTCGCGGTAAATATACTTATATAGTAGTTAGCTAAGGAAAGGTTATAAAGCTTTTATACCTACTCTCTCCTTTAGAAGCTAGTTCTAAGAAGTATCTTTAAAGAAAGCGCTCTCTTAATTATACTATTTTATAATTATTATACCCTCCTAAATCTCTTTTATAGATCTATTTTATATTATAAACTAGCTATATTAGAACTTTTCTATAGTATTTTATATAATTACTAAGATATAAACTTATTAATATAAGCTTATATATATCTTTAATAAGCTAACCTTATATTTTACTTATCCCTAGATTAGAGTATATTATACTTAGTAATAATATTAATAGTTTAAATACTAGCGGGATTAATAATATAAGCTATCTAAAAGACCTCTTAGTTAGCTAGATTATTTCGAGTATTTATTATAGCCCTATAGTAAATTAATAAGTATCTCTAAAAGTTATTATAATACTTATAGTATAATAATATATATATATATATTATATAACTCGATAAGCCTTTAAATAAGATTAAGGTCTTTATAAGTTTAATATTCTATAGGATCTAAAGGTTAGTAAGATTAATACCTTTAGTAAGTTAAGAATATATTATTACTATAAAGAAGCCCTAATATATTAACGACGCTTAGATAATACTAATTAAGCCCTAAGATTTTAAATTATAGGATATTATCTAAGAAGCGCTTTAATAAAGTCTCGATATTTAAATCGTCTAAGTTTAGTAACCCTATATATTCGGTAGCTTATTAGTTAATTATTATATAGTAGTCTAAGGAGTTAGATAGGATAATTAATAAATACCTTATCTAAAATCTAGCTAAACTTAGGCCCCTTAAGTTTATTAAACTTTATCTATAGATTAAACTCTAGTAGCTAACTTTTCTAAGCTTTATTATTAAAGCTTAACAGTCTAAGTATAATAGAGATCTTAATAGTAGTCTCCCTACTTAATATATAATATATAACGATTTATATAGTAAAATAGGTATAGAGATCTAATATAATAGGGAAGGAAAGACTAGTTAGACCCTCTAGTAATAATAATTTTCTGCTAGACTAGTCTCTAATAATAATAATATATAATATCTATAGTATAATAGGAAGATATTACCTTTATATTTCCTAGGAAATATCGGCGGATTAAGCTTACTAATAGTATTACTAAGCAGTAATTTTAAGTAACTTAAAAAAGTAATATATCTAAGACCTAGGTAAATAAATAAAATAGGATAGCTATTAAGAGGTAAGTAATTATAAAAGGATTAAATAACTTAACCTTATACCCCCTTTACTTTATTAAATAAACGTTAGTAAAGAAATATAGTATAAAACCTCTTAGTTAAGCTCTTATAAATTTACTTTAAATATATTTTATATAAGAGCAAGAGTATTAGAACTTTTAAAGTGGAACTTTTATTTTAATTTCTATTAGTTATAATAAGTATTATTTCTCTAGAAATAGTATAGAGGCGTAAATATAAATAGTAGCGTTACTAAGGACAGTCGAAGGTTTATAGTATATATTTCCCTAAGCCGGGGGTAAGTCTTAGCTCCCCTTATTCTATACCTAACCCCCTTCTATTCTACTATAAATAAACGAATAGATTCTACCCTTTTATTATCGGGTAAGAATAACTTTACTATTAAGAGAAGCTCTATTATTAAGAGTAACTCAGCCGCCGAGAGTATCTCTACTATCGAGAAGGTATAAAAGTAGTTAATAATAAACTAGCCTATTCGAGTAAAATATTAAGGGTAAATCCATAGTAGACGTTCTGTACCTATAGCTATTATATAGCGCTAGTTATAGCTAAGGGCAAGAGGATTCGTCGATATATACTAGCTAAAATTCCTACTACCCTATCCTAGGTATAAGGCTAACTATAAGGTATACGTTAGTTAGTTTTAAGCGAGACGTAAATTAATATCTACCTATATAATACCTAATATTAACTATTACCTACTATAATTATTACTATAGGCTATCTACTCTTTAATCTCCTATATATATATATAGCAGTCTAGTAGCGCACTAGGGTACTTCGTATATAATAGTACTAAGCGAGCGGGGCTTTAGCTAATCTAGTTTCTATATAAATTACTAGACGCTTAAGAATTATAGCTGCTTTAGTCTTAATAAGGCCTTACTTAAAGTTATCTAAATAGCTACTTTAGACATTATTAAATAATTATCGGCATACGCTATGTTTATTATGCTTATAGAAATAAATAACTATAGATATAGTTAATATCGAGCCGCGGGGCATAGCGCGAGACGCTCTCTATAACTTATAGATATACCTATTATCGGGCTAGTATTATAGAGACTATAGAGGTCTCGCTCCTAACCGCTACTATATTAATAACGCTAATTAATGCCTTATACCTAGATAAAGGTAAATTTTATAACCTTCTAGGTATTATAAAAGAGGAGAAACGTATTATAGAGCTAGTAGCCGAAATATAGCTATATAGTCATTATACTTACTAAGCGAGGCCTAGGTAATAGATAAGATATATAACTACTCTCTTATATACTTTACCTATTATAGTTCGACGGACTATATAGATCTATTTAATACTGGCTTAATCTTATAGAGATAAGATAGTTAGGAACTAAGGTAAGACTAGTTAATTATACGGCGGCTGTTAGAGCTAAATCTAGCTAGTGCCTATATAGTATATCTGCTGGCCTGCTTAATAGCGCTGCGACCTCTTTAGCTAGAACTTATTTAAGATCTAGGGTCCTAGGGTATACTATAGCCCTACTTCTAAAAGATACCTTTAAGATATCTTTTAAAAATAAGTAGATTAAAATACGAAGTATTTATAAGGAAATATAAATATAGATAGAAGAGAAGTATTAGCATATATATATAGTCCTTATTAAGGCTATTATCTACTAAAGTATCGTTTAGTAGCTATTACGTAGCGATCCTAATATCTTATACCTTATAAGCTTTAGCTTTATAATAGAAAATAATAATATTTACCTAGGTCGTCTATTTACTAGACGAGATAAATATAATATACTAATATTTTTTGACTATAATGTTTATATATTAGCTTTTTAACGAATAGTAATTAAGCTATAATTCTAAAGCTACTCGTAATTAAAAGAACGTTCTCGTTATAATTAGTAAATAAAGCTCTCTTATATAGACTACTAAATAATATAATACTTATATTCGGTCTATACTTTAAGAGGTTAAAGAGATCCTTTATAAGTCCTTAATAAGGCTTAATAAAAAGGTTAATATAGTCTTATAGCTTATCTAACTAAGAAACGATAGTAAATAAATAGGTCTGTGTAAACGATAAAAGGCTAGCTAATAGAATCTATAGGTTAATATATTATTTAGCCTCGACCTTTATAGGACAGCAGAGGTAAAGGCAGACTTAGATTATATATAAGTTATATAATATTCGCGCTTATAATAGGCTTAGATTATTATAATAAGAATAAGTATAAGCTATAGGATATTATTAATAGAAATAAGCTAGTAGAGATAAGTATATAAAATTAAGGGGAAAGACTAGCTAATAGGAGGTAACGCTAGATAGTATAAGTAAGACTAATCGAAAGGAGTTAGTAAGTCTATAATATAGTATTATATATAAACTAACGTAATAAGAGCGGAGTAATTTAGGTATATATTAAGATAATAGCCTAGCTAAGTTAGTATAAGTAAGCTTAGGATTATACTCTAATATACTTACTACTATAGTAAATAGTTCTTAGGAGTAATATAATAAAGGTATTCCTTTAGTAATCGCATAGATAGTTATGTAAAATACTACTAGAATAATAAATACGAGCCTAATAGATATATATAGCCGTCGGATATAATTTAACAGCGCGCTAAGGATATTAGCGATAAAGCCTAGATATAGTCTTATAAATAGAAATATTATATTAATAAGCGAAAGCGTGCTAGCCCGTTTACTAGCCTCTATAATTAATATAGCGCCGACTACTATATAAGTAATATTAGCGCTAAAGTATAGAAATATAAGAAATACCTTAAAATAGCCCTAGGATTATAAAAACTTATTACGATAGAAAGATATAGAGTATAAGAGGTACTTATAGATTACTTTATAAATACTAGTAATAACGCCGAAAGCTAGTAGATGATTTATTAGTTCGAGGTATAGGGAAAGGGTATTTACTATAAGATAATAGAGTATAATTAAGCTAAAGAGAGCGCTGAAGCAAATCTTATAGATTGAGACTATCTCTATCTTTATTAATATAAGGAAGGAAGAAAATAATAGCGTTAGTAATAAGATAGGCCTATTTATAGTAGGCCGCGAGGTTAGTCCTAGTAGTAAGGTATAGAGTTAGTAATAACTCGAGGTTATCGATAACCGCCGCTGCTAAAGATAAGAAAACCCCGCCTGTCCTTCTCTATCTCCTCTAGCCCCGTAAATATACTTTATTATTTAGGGACTTTAGCGCCGCTAAGTTATTCCTACGTTATATTTAATAAAAATAGAGAGGCTTAGAGAACGTTATCTATATAAGGTTTATTTATTACTTATAGTATAAGCGTATCTTTAGTAATCGAATTCGTAAATATATTATATATATAGTAGTAAGTATAGTTAGCCTTAAGAAGCGCCTAGGTAACTAAAGGCTCTATACTACTAATACTAAATAGCTCGCAATCGTCTACTATTAACTATATATCGGCGGACCTGCTAAGGGGATCCTCTTAGTACCTAAGTAGCTATATAAGTTAAGTATAGGCGTTTACTAGGATTTAGTTTCGCTTAAAGGCTTCGAGACTAAGTTTTTTATTAAGTAGTAAGTAACCGAACTTATAATAACCTATTAGTATATATAATAGATCTTTAAGGTCCTCCTATAAAGTTAGATATTACTTAGTAATCTTCGAAATAATAATTTTATCTCTAGTCTTATTAAGTTACCTTCCTTTACTTAGGTTAGTAATTCCGAGGGGAAGAGTATATATAACCTATACTTTTTCTTTTAGGTTAGGCAGGAGTAATAATAGAAACCTATAGCTAAATATGTCTAATAAAGTATGCTAGCGGTTTATTACCTTAATAGTTCCTCTAGCTTTACGCTAGCCTCTTATATATTTACTATTTTATTAAGCTTATAGCTCTTAACGCTACTACTTATCCTAGGAGCAGCGTTTTAAGGAATAGAATAGCTATAAGAACGTCGCCTGTCTTATAATACTTACTATATTTAAGATAGAGGTCTATAGCTTACCTAAGCTTATATTATCTCGCCGCGACGTTAAGTATATTTTATATAGTTAGATAGCCTAGATAATTATATAGGCGGTTTAGAAGAGCTATAACATCCTTATTAATATCTCGAAGGTCTTAAGGTTCGTTCGTTAATTACTTATATATATCGTTTATCCTATCTTTTACGAGATATATATTATTTAATAAATAAGTCTAGAGGTTTAGAGGTATAAATCTAATAGCTTACGAGATAAATTAAGCTTATTATTCTTACTATTAAACTTTTCTAGTAGAAGTAGACTTATTTAGTTCCTAGACTATAGAACTAGTTATAACTCTTCGTTTCTTAGTCCTTAGCTAGTATTTTACTTCTTTTATATTAGTCTCTAAGTAAGTAAGGAATATAGCTAGTTTTAAGGCGCGAAGGTTAATATATATACTAAAATATAGGGGAGGAGGAATAAGATCTATATATTATAATATAATTATAGTAGTTTAAATATTAATAGCGGAGCTACTAATATTAATATAAGTAGTTAGCTAAATAACGTATTACTTATTTAGAAATAGGGTATTTACTAGTATTATAGGGCTGTCTATATACTTAGACGGCGATAAGGATAGTAATAAAAAGAGTTATAATATAAAGTTAAGATATAACGCTATAAAATTTAGTACTATAGTATATTAAGAAGTAAATAAGATTATTAATAAAGAGAGTATTTATAAGCTTTTAATATATATCTTTAGCCCTATATATATAGGCAGTATATATATATATTAACTTATCTTTAAAACCTTAGATCGATCTATATAATTATAAAGACTATTATAATCTATTACTAATTCTAATATTCTTATACCTCCGGGAAATATACTAAGAGTAGCTAACGAACGTAGCCTATAATACTAAAGGAAAGGTAAAGAAGGATAGAAAGTAATATATAGCGTATAAAGGCTATTATTAAATAGGGAACTCCCTAAGGGGAAGTGCTAAACCTACTAAATAGGCGGGGTGCTCTTAATAGGGGTATAGTAATAGACTTATATTTATCTAAAGGGTAGTATATCGATTCCCCTAGCTAATAGTATATACTTAGTTAGGTTTACCTACTTCCTACTAGCCGGGTAAGTAGAAGATAGTACAGAGGGACGAGTAAGCTAGTCTGAGCTAGCTATATCTGAGCTAGCTATATCTTTATTTTTACTATTATTCTATCTAGCCCCTGGGCGCTTGCTTTTACTAGCGTTAAAACATAGATATTATTATGCTGCTAATATAGTACCGCGACTCTAAGGAACTACTAGTAATAGTTGCTATAATAAGTTCGACTAGTCTGCTATCTAGGGCCAGGTACTGCTCACGCCCCCCCCTAGAATATATATGTTATCTTATATAATCCCCGGCCGCGCCGCCGCCCTATAGTCCTCTCGCCGACCCGCGTAGAAGTCGCTGGGCCTTATAGTAAGAGCTACTCGTAGCAGTAACTCGTTAAAGCCTTTATCTACGAAGGGCTATTATAGTCCTATATACTATTATAATTACTAAAGCTAAGCAAATCGCGGCTCTAGGGAAATTTCTATATAGAGCTCCTAAGAAAGCATTATAGCCGCAGGGGTACCTATCTTATAGTATTATTACTATATAGGCCCTAGGAGAACTAGGGGGCGTAGCTATCGAGAGGCGGATATAGACGCGCGCTAGTATAGTTTATATACTTCGGAGTATCGTTACGATTTTATAGTAGTATAAACGTAATAATATTAGAGAGCAAAGTTATCTTTTCTAATTATATCTATAGCTAGGAATATTAACTAGTTTAACGAGATACTAAAATAAAGATTAGGTCTAGGCTAAACGTTATATTATATAGAGGCCTGGATTTTAACTAATATTCGCTATAATTAAGGGATACCTCTAGCTAGCCTTAGTTAGTTAATTATTTAGCGTTATTTAGTATTATTTTATGTCTATAAAGTTTACTACTAAATACTTTAATAAGGGCGACTTACTAAAGGGAGGGCGAAATAAGGGAGCGTCTAGATAATGTTTATAAAAGCTTAAGTCGCCTTAAACTAGTCTCTAATTAATATACCTAGGCTATCGCCGCTAGCTATTTATAATAGCCTAAGTATAAGTAGCTAGTTAGAGGAATACTTAATAAGTTATATAGTTTAGTAATTAATAAGTTATAAGTAACTCGACTATTAAGACCCCCTATAGTAAAGGCCTTTAGTTCGCCTATTAAATAAATATAGCTATTTTCTTCTTACTAAAGGGTACTATCTATTACTATTACTATAATATAGGTATAGTATATATAATACTATAATATTAATATCTTACTTAATTATATTTCGTATAATAATAGTCGCTAGCTTACTTAGAGGGCTTAGAGACTTATTAAGGTATAGTAGGGTAAGGTAGGGTAGCTTTCGGGACTCCCCTACTAGAAATTAGTTAGCATTACTAAGACGAGCTCTCGTTCCCTTACTAGACTAAGTACTAACCCGCCTTACTAGAGTTACAATTAACCTATATACTAACGCTCCTAGACTAATTTCTCTACTAAATAGGTAGGCCCGGTAGTATAGGGTTGCTTAATAACTAGGGCACGTATAGTATATAGGCGGGCAGGGCATTCTCCTTAGGCACTCTCGCTTCTGCCTCCTAGCGTTATTAGGACTTTAATATTATCTACCTATACTAGGAGGGCAGCGAGTATAATAAACCTAACGGGATTATATATAAGCTCGTCTCTAAGCCTAGCTTTACTAGCGTAGTCGAGCTTACTTACTAGGTCCCCGTCGGTTCTTAAAGCAGCGACCCTAAGAGTAATATATTTACCTATATCGATAGTTTATATTAATAAAGTAAATTACTTAATACGTTATGCCCTAGGGTTTTTATAAAAAGACTTCGTAGTATATTACTTTAACTATTATACTATATTATAAAGCGCTATTTCGTCTAAGATATCCTAAATAAATAATAGACTCTCCTTACCTAACTAATAACTTAAGCTTTTATGTTCGAAAGTACTAATATACTTTATAGTAGCTATACGCTCGCTCGTATAGTATATCTAGCTAGTTATCTTCGAAGCTTTATGCTATATACCGTCTATATATAGTTCTAAAAGTAATTTAAGCTAGTTAAGAAGTCTCCTAAATACTTATACTATAGATATCGATATATAAATCGGGCGCGGGACGGCTTATACCGAAGATATATATTCTCGACATAGTCTATTATATATAATACCCTATTAAAGGCTTATATATAAATAGTATATAGTAGTTACTTATCTCTAATATAGTAGATATATTATATCTTTCCTAATACTAAGGGGATCTCCTTTATTTTTAGTAACGGCTCTAGTTTAGGAGAGCTACTATAATTACTACTGCTTTTATAGGGTAGTATTAATAGTAGAGGGCAAGGCTTATATACTTCGCGACGCGACGTAAGATAGACTATAAGATTAATAGCTTAGACTTTCTAATCTATAATATCTTTAAGACTTATATTTATATTAAAGTTATATAGGAGAGCTTAAAGTTAAGTCTATTTCTTAAGTATATATTAGATTAATAGCTTAGTATGCTCTTTAATTACTACTTTATTAAACTACCTTCCTAGTTCTATATTATATATACGACGATAATATTCGTTTTAAAATACTTTTATTATATTATCTTAGAAAGCCTTTTTAATATTCTTAAGGTCCCGATATAGTTACTTATACTCTTACTTAATCTCCTTTAATATAATTTTAATAAAGCTATACTTTTATCGAATCTAGATAGCTATATATTTAACCTAGGTTATAAGTTTAATAATATCTAGATTTACTTTAAGGCTATTTAATTCGGACTTTAGAATTTCTTTAGGAACCTCTAGGTTATAATAGATACTTATATAGGTAAAAGCTTATATTAGTCTATTAATAAATAGGTCCCTCTCTAAGAAAGTATCTTACGTATTAAACCTAACCTAATTATTTAGGTATATATTCGCTAGACAGCTAGTTAATAGGTTATATCTTATAACCTAGTTTATAATAGGATTAGGTATAATTATAAGTAGGGTATTTATATTACCGTGCTATAAGTAGTAAGATATTTACTTCTCTTCCTAACCTAAGTCTAATCTAATCCTTTTAAGGTAGAAAGTATATATAAAATCCTTTATAAGATCTTTATCTAACTTAATCTATCCTATAGCTATCTATATAGACTAGCAGAAGAGTAATACCTTAAGTTTAGATACCTTTTAATAGACCTTCGCTACTAGCTTATATATATTAGAAGAAAAGAACAGTAAGGTAAATTAATAGCTATCTATATTAATTATATCGTCCCGAAGGGCTCGTATTAAGATATATATTATTAGATATAATATAGGTAGCGGGTTCTCGTAGAATAAGAAGATAGTGCTTTTACCTTATTAGTAAATATCTCTAGAATATTTAATATTTTAAACGAGGTAATAAATAGTTTAGGTTTCTTATCTATTTCTTTATAATATTAGAAAACGACCTCTATTACTAGGACATCTCTCCATACCTTATTTAGATCCTTTATAATTTATAGAATAATATCCTCGTAATATAAAGCCTTATACTTATAAACGGGCTCGTTATATTAGCTAGGCTTTTATATAGGCTAGGAGCGGGCTTAGGCTTAATTTACTTATAAGCTATAATATCTCTGAGATTATTGTCGCTATAATTAATATTACTTATATTACTGCTAATACTACCTAAGTTAGAATTATCCGCTAATTAAGATCCTATATTAAGATTAAAATTATTTTTTTCGCCTCGTCGCTTAGTAAACTTAGCTAGCGCTAGCCTTTAACAGAGAGTTCTTATACCCGACTTACTCTTAACTATTTCTATCGGCGGATAGAGCTTAGCGGGAATAGCATCCTTAACTTCTAGGTTATTAAGTATAGGCTCCCTACCGGCCCTAGATTTCGTCTTATTAACGAGTTCGGCCGGCCTATAAGCTATATATACTTAGAATAGTAATAGTAAAGAGGTTAAGATAGTTATCCTCGGTAGGAAAAACGCTCCTATCGCGGGACTAGTAATATATTAGGCTAAGTAAGAGGTTATTAATGCCTATAATAGGCTTATTCTTTAGTTAATTATCTAGGTAAAACTCCTCTTTTAAGGTACTATCGATATACTAAGAAAGTTAGCTCGGTATTAAGAATATATAGTATATATACTTAGACCTTTCTAATCTCTTAGTAGTTATTAGTATTTATAACCTAACTATTATTATACCGGCGGTAGAGTATCTTAAAATCTCGCTAATATTAGTTAATAGTCTTTTTTTTTAGCGGGCCGGCGCCTTAGCTAGAGATACGTTTTATATATCTATAATAAAAACATTATAATTAGTCTCTTATTATAATAGCTATACTTAATAGCTCTCTTTTAGTAGCTATACTTTTTCGCGTAATAGAACCTTTATAATATCTCTTATTAATAATTAAATATCTATTACTAGGTATTAAATAGAGCTTACCTTATAAAACGTCTTCTAATATAGTAAATATTAGCTTTCGTTATATCTATATCTATTAGTAGTAGAAATTCTGTATTGTTTAATTCCTTATATAGGTTATAATAGCCTCGAGCGCCTAGGTAGCTACTTTATACTTCCTTCTAAAGTAGAGTAGCTCTATATCGCCTCCTCGTAGCGTTCTATAACGCTACCTAAATTTTATAATAGACCGCTATATTAAGTTAATATTATAGAGGATAAGGGAAAAGGGTATATACTAAGCTAACTACCTATAAAATACGCGTAAAGCGAAAGAAGACTATAGTAATAGGCTTACGAAGGAAGAATAATAATAAGTTAGTAAGTAAAGTCGACGCGCGCTAGTCTCTTCTATTATATACGCTTTTCGAGGCTCTAGTAATTACTAGTAGGAAAGCGTATCTAGGTAGTTAACCTAACCGAAGGAATAGGGGCATTCTAGTTAGTTAGTGCCGCACTGGCAGGAGCCTGCCGGAGCCGCTTCCCTAAGTGGCGGGTAGGGAGGGGAGGGGCTAATGGCTGGCACACCGCGGCGGGCGTCGGACTCAGCGCCTGTAGGAGGGAGAGGGAAAGGAAAGGGGGGGTGGTAGTTAGGAAAGCGCCCCACCGGTTAAGGCCACTAAAGGCGGCGTCGAAAGACGCCGTGTTTAGCAGCCAGAACCGTAACACCTGGCTTTATCTATTATAACTAGCCTCCTTACTTCTTCTTCCCTACTTAACCTAGACTAGAGCTAGTCTTATTAATACTACTTATAGGTATATCGTTATTATAGCCTCTAGGTTAGGGGGATAGGGTATTAAGAGCTTCGTAACTAAGGTTTTATACTTAGAATTAGGCTTACTATGTCTAATATTAGTTCTTCTAGGCAAGAACCTTATGTTTGTACCTGCGAGCTCCTGTTATATAAAAAGATAAATTCAGTCCGTTACGCGCCTCTAGGCAACGGTTAAACCTTTATATTATAGTTATCGCTCTAGGCTCTCAGCGTATTCGTCCTTCCTTAACATAGAACTGCAGTTTATTTAGTAATTTTTATACGCAGGAATTAAAGATCTGACAGGACGTTCGAATTCTAAGAGCTAAACCAAACCTTTAGCAGGGGCTTAGGGTGTCGTGTTAAGGTTAGTATTAAATCCGGAGATTATAGGCTACCTGCGCGGGAGGGCCCTTTTTCCTAATAAAAAAGAAAAAAACCTATTTATAGCAGGGTCCACAGGCGGACATTATTGTGTTAGAGATATGAAATCTGTGGAACAGCATGCTAACAGATTTTGGCGGTGGGCTTACCCGCCCTAAAAATAGTGTACACGGCCTCGGGCGAGCATAGGGTTTTAGACTGGTCTATTCCTTAGCTTTACAATGGCTCGAGCTGCACAGGCATGCTGGGGTCGAACGATACGCTGTTTGGGTGCGGCTAAAAGACGGCAAAGAAGCAACTGGCCAACGCCGAGGTCAGATTCGCACTCAGACGAGCGGAAGAACACGAGGTCGAGCTGAGAACCCCAAGGATGGTGCTGCCCACTTTGCGGCAAAAATCTCGCCCGCAGCTCGGCGACTCCTTTCGGCGGCCTGCAACGGATCAGCTCGGTGCCGGTCACGAATCCTCTCCCGAGGGCCCGCCGGGTGTCGGCGCGCCAACTCGATTGCCTGCCGCTTGCGGATCAGAGGGAAGCAAAAGAGCCCACGCAGAACGCAAAAGTATCTCCAGGGTCCTGGACCATCGGCCGTAGGATTCGAGCACCGTGCCGCCCCATTGGCTGGGATCCGTCGATTGCTGACGGCCGTCGATGCCATGGTACAGGTACATACGATTTTGACGCAAAAGGGCAGGTGAGACGACGATGTAAGCGCCGTCCTGGCAATGTGAGCATGGATCGACGATGCCGTGGGCTGTTTTGATGCCTTTGTGTTTGGGAGAGCGTCTCGGGCGGGAAAGGGGGAGTAGATGGTAAATGGGTATAAAAGTCCTGTTTCCCGGCCATCCGACAGATGGGTTCACCCAGCGAAATCAAAACTCAAATTCAGCAATCTACACCCTTCACGTACTCCATCATGTCTGTCCTCAGCTTCAAGCAGGTCATTGCCGTCGTGGTCAGCGTCATGGCCATCGGCGCGACTGCGTCGCCCGCCGTCGACGCCCGACAAGTCTGCTGCGGTAACCAGGCCAACTGCCCGAGCCACTGCCACCGGGTGAGTTGAAGCCGTCCCGGCTTTCTTCACAGTGATGTAGATGCTAACTGGCTGGCAGTGCTTCGAGTGCTAGGCGCGGCCGCCAGGTCGTCTTGAGGTGCGCGGTATGCGAGGGGACTTGAGGGAACGGATAGGCTGGACAAAGCGCTTCATTGCCTGATGTTAGACCACTGAGAAAATTCAATGAGAGAGGTCCATCCCATCGACTCAAACGCGGACCAAGCGCGTAAATTGAGCTTCCCGAACATCAACGCAGCGGTGAGGCGCGGTCCGGCAATCGCTTTAAGATCATTTCGTTCCACCTTTAACCGTGATCGTCCAGATGGCACTTTGAAACCGTATGTGATCAGCGCGCCGCGGGACGGAGCTGAGTGGTGCGTCGTTCCAGCCTTGTCATGGGCCGAACTACGTAGACTTCTTGTAGAACGCGGAGTTTGTCGCCAGCTGCAAGATAGCTGGGCATCTAGGTACGATGCGTTGGACGGCCTGCCCGACTATGACAAGCAGATGGGCGTCATAGCCTTTTTGCTGTGTCTCCAACTATGAATGGCTGAGGGACCGTGGCAGATCATTGCTTTGCGCTGCCTGTTGTCAAAGGCTTTAGCAACGAGCATACAGTCAGGGATGATAAAGTAGAGAGGATACGACTTTCTGTTGAGTGTAAGAAGGAGTATGTGATAGTGATTAGACTGATATGTTCGGCATGAGGCTATTACTGTGCAGCCTCTACGTGCCACGGAGGTGCAAAGCTTGATGCCCGAAAGAATGAATGTGTGGCGCAACGGGGGAACCTTGCTCAACAAATTGGACGAAGTAGCAGCAAAGATTGGTTGGCTAACTCGAAAATCAGACTGGGAGCCGTCAGGCACCACCCTCGCTGTTTCCCCTCTCTGACGAAGTCAACGATTAGATCACGCCGACCACCACGCCGCCGACCTCACCAGCCTCGACTTCACGCAGGCCGATCCGGCTTTCGGATCGGCCTTCGTCGAGGGTGCCGAGCCCGGCGACGTCCTCCTGTCGATAACACGTGCTCACCCCATTACCTGACGCCGGCCGGGGGAACCGAGTCGCAGCAAGCGCCCTCATCCACCGGTCGGACTGTTTACGACCCGTATATGAGCTTTCCTTGATAGGTCTTAACCATCGAGCACTGTTCTAACTGTGCAAGACGAATTGGTGATGCTGTCTGTTGAAGCGAATTGCCCTATAATGGCTTATTATGGCTGCGTAGGTTGGTCTAGCTAACAAACCTCGCAGTGACAGATCTCTCGCGAGTCTAAGCTCTCAGAAATCTGGTCATCGTAGCCGGGTGGGTCAAGGGTGCGGTTCCATACGCGAGTTAGAGCGTCATTCATTATAGCAACAAACCTTCCCTGGCTGGGGGTGGAGACATTGGAGATTACTCTGCAATTCTGGGGCAGGCAGCAGTCAAAATAAGGCAGAATTTAGCAATTCCCTCATTTTACATCCTCTGCACCCTGTAATTGCTACCTTTACCCACGTCTAACTATAATAGGCTGCTAATATAGGCGTATCGTGATTGTACTAATTGAAGCGATAGTAACTCGAGGCTCGTGTTTAAACTAAGCGCTCGTATAGCTTATAGCAGTACCCTAAAGGTAGAAACGTAGCTACTCGTCCTTTTACGAACGGCGAGTAAGTAGGTATTATACGAAAGAAGGTAGTCGAATATAATGAATTTACTTATCTATCCTTAAAGTTACTAGTAGCTATCGTCGGGGTCTAGTACTAGTATTAGCTCGAAGTCCACGTCGAGATTATTTATATATATAAGTTCTAGATCTGCCCTCTTATTAAGAGGAATATATCGTCCCGGTATTATACTATTATTTCCTCCCTTATAAAACTACCTCTCCCCGCAAATCTCTTTCTAAGTTCTATCTTTCTAGAATTTAATAAAAGTTTAAGTAAGGATTTCTATATATCTCGCTACTTTAAGAACCGTCTCTTTATCTAGAACGAGTAATAGGTTACTCCTATTCTTAGTATAGTAAGCCAGAGCCCTGATATAATTTCCTAGTATATTTTGCTTAATACCTCTTCGAAATAGTAATAAGGTAAGCGAAATTAATAATAGCCTATATACTCCTATAAGCCGATCGGCTATACCTCTATACTATCCTATACCTTATAAAGGATCGTTAGTAGCTTATAGCGTCGAATAGGCTATCTAAATAAGTATTATCTATTAATATTATAGCTTCCGATATTATTTATACTAGTCGAGTCCGGTAATATTAGTAAGAGAGTTTATAGCGAGTTATACTCCTCTTCTAAGAGTTTAATAACTTAGTCTTAGAAGCGAAAGCTTATATAAATATTAATAGCTATTAACTAGGCATTATAGAGTTACTTTAATAAAGTATTACTATAGACTAGCGGCTTAAGATTCTTAGCGCCCTAGTATATAGTATTAAGCTTAGGTTAATAATACTAAAATAATATAGGATATCTTATTATTATTAACGCGCAGAAGTTTACTTAACTAAGTTTAGTATTATATACTAATACGTAAGATTCCTAGTATATATATATTATAGCGGGAAATCTAGTATTAATAATAAATAGCTGCGATAGCTATATACTCTTAGGTCCTTTATCTCTTTTATAGAGATTTACTAGCTATATAAGATAGACCTTAGGCTTATTAAGTAAAAGGCTTAAAAGCTATATAGCTTCTTTTATCTCCTTAAGGAAGCTACTAAAAGTTAGGAAGGCTATAATAATAAGAAAGGTTTTATAGTAGAATTACTTAGGAGGTAAAATAAAATATATAGACTAGATAATAAAAGAGCTTATAAATAAGCTAAGGAGTAAACTAGCCGATTTATAAAAGAGAGCTCTTATAAGCTTAATACTGTTTTATATTAAGAAGTAATACCCTAGTACTAAGCTCTAATTAGCTATAAGTCTTAATAAGTTAAGATCCTTACTTTAGTAATATAAACTTTAGGTATATAAAGTAAAGTAAGGGCCTTAACTTAATATCTTATTTATATAATATTTCGTAATTAAACTTTTTTTAATTAAGTTATTAAGCTATTTCTTTAAGCTAATATTTATATAAGGTCCTTAAAGTCTTATATTTTATAAAAAGGGATATAATAGGGTTTAATAATTAATATTATACTTAATATTTTATAATATTATATAGACTTAATTAAAGAAGAAGAAGAAGAAGTTTATTATACTAGCTAGCTCTTAGAGCTCTAGATCTTCTACCTTTAACTAATATAGGAAAAACCCTTTAGTAGGAAGAAAACCTATATCCTATCTCGAGCGGCTTTAGGTTATTTCTAGCCTAGTAACGATAGTAAGGTACTAGGGGCGTCTACTTAGCCTAGTAATATACTTAAGAAAATAGGGTTAGCCCTCCCTTAACTAGAGGGGGCGTTAGGGCTATTCCCCTTAGTAAGTAAGTATATAAGTAGCCCTTATAAAAACAGCTATCTCGCTTAAGCCCTTAGAAATAGTATAAGGGCAGGGCGTTTTAGGTAGTCTCTAGTATATATAGTAGTCCTTTAATATAGTACCGATTTACTAAGGTATCGCGGTTAGGTAAAAGTAGGTCTAGCTTACCCTTAGGGCAGGCGCGTAATATTTATACTACGCGCCTCTAGAGTATATATTTATAAATAGAGTCTCGCTAGTATATTACCTCTAGCTACTGCCTAGGCATAGCCCGGCTGCTTATAAACTTAATATAGGATTAATATATAGGTTATTAAATTATATATAGTAGTAATATCTTTTAGCGATTAAGTAGCCTAGTAATAAGGGGCTATAAGGGAGTTAAGTAGTATTAAAAGAGCTAAAGCTTACTATATTATTTCTTATAGTAATAATAACTTAGTTAAGATAGACGGGAATCCTATAAAGTTATAAAGTAAAATAGAATATAAACTATATTAATACTATAATAAGATATTATTAAAGTAAGGTAAGGAAGACTTTAGGCTTAACCTCTATAAGTAATTATAGATAGATAGATATATACCTTAGTAAGAGGAATAAATAGGCGCTTCCTTCTTATCAACGGCTATATATATACCTATAGGCTCCTCTATATATTAATTTTATAAATGTTAATTAAGAAAGAGGTACTTATATTATTTCCTATAATCCTATAATTATTATAATCCCCTTACTTTACTATATATAATTATAATGCTTTATAGTCTATATAAATATATCTCTATATAATAAAGTCTAAGCTTTATTAAGCTATAGTATTTTATTTTATAGTTTAGATTTACTTAATAGCCTATATAATCCCGATAATAATAAATCTACCTCTTAAAAGGTAATCCTTAACGTCTATATTTATATTATAAACCTGCTTATAATAGGCTTATTAGCGAGACTGCTTATTATTATATTACTAAGAAATATCTTAGTAATATACCTTTTACTAAGTCTCTTTTTTTAAAGTATAAGTTACCTTGCCCTTAATATAGTTAATTATATCTAGCTTTAGCTTTAGTCTCCTTCCCTAGCTTTATAACCTCGCCCTCCTCTATAGCTCGACGGATTCGAGGTTAAGAATAATAAGAGGATTATTTCCCTTTAAATCTATAACTAAGTATATATCGAGTATAACGTTATTAATAGCGCTAAAAAGAGCTACTATATTAGGGACGCTAGATAACTATAATAGACCTAGCTAGCTTACTTATAAAAGATATAAAGAAGAGAATAATAATTAAGAAGGCTATAATAATAGCTTTCTTCTTCTCTTTATTAATCTCCTTATTAATATTATTAATAGTATTTATACTAGCTATTACTTACTTAATTATAATAATAAGTAATATAAGTATATTAACTAAGTTATTAATATAGCCGGCGAATTATCGCTCCTTAATCTATTCTAGCGCCTTTATAAGATCTAGGCCTATATTTTTAAGTTTTTACGTGCCTATTTAATAACTGCCTCTAAATCTATACCTTATAGGGTCGCGGTAATAATAAACCTAATATACTATATAATCCTTAAATTACTTCTTTTTATAGCTTTTAGCTAGATAATTCTAGCGCCGAAACCTATATAAATATCCCGGGGATATATAAATATACCTTAGAAGACTTCTTAAGATAAGTAAGTTATAATTATCTATATTTATATTATAGCTATAAAGCTAACCTTTTTAAAACCCTTTTATTACTCTTAATTATAATAATTTTCTATTTAATAAGTTATATTATATTAAAGCCTTAAGTAAGCTATTACTAAGTCTTAAAATATTATCCTTAATATAATAATACTAGTACTATAGGTATAAGTACTAGTTATAATAATTAAATAATAATCTATAAGAAAGTAAGAAAGGTATTACCTAGGCTCCTTACTTATTTATATACTTTATTATAGCGGCTATATATAAGAGTAAGGGTATTACCCTTTACTTATTATATTATATAAGGCGCTTACTAAGCCTATCTAGCGCTACTAGACTTTTAGCTTTTAGGGCCTAGCCCCTTATATTACCTCCCCCTTTTATCTCCTTATTATAGTAATAAGCGCAGCTAACTGACTTTTTAATATTATAAGTAGAAATATACCTATATATTCTTATATATGCCCTTCTTATAATATTATAATATTATTACTTCTTATATATATCTACCCTTTCTATTACTTATAAGCTTATAACTAACTAAGGATATAGTTATAATACCTCTAGCTCTTTTAGCTTTATCTCTAGAAGCCCTATTATAAGCTTCTAGCTCTTCTCTCTCTCCCCCCGCTATCCTCGCTAATATACTTACTTATAATACCTTCTTACTAATAGCTACCTTCGCGCGCGCTATTACGCGCTTTTACTTTTAAGGAGCTACCCTTAGTTAATTACCCCTCTCTTTATTATATATACTTATTAATAAATTATAAAAAGAAGAGGAAGTAAAAAAAGAAGGTTAAGGTAATTATTATCTTATATTAGTATCCTCCCTATATATATTATATATCTATAGGTATCTTATATTATAAATACTTTAATACTTTTATTAATAGCTATTATAACTATTATAATTTTTATATAAGTATTAACCTATACCTTTAATTATTATCTTTACCTAGCGCGCTTAGTAAGCTACTATAGCTAATAAGGTAGCTAAGAAAAAGAAGGTCTTAATAGCTACCCTTATAACCTTTTATAACTTACTTAGGTTATATAATACTAGCCTTATCTTTAAGTATATATAGCCTTACTATTATATTACTTTATTAATTAATCTCTTAAGGCTATAGCTATTACTATCTTTATAGACCATAATAATACTATCCTTATTATTATTATTATAATTACCGCCGCCTTTATTATAGCCGCCCCCTTAAAATTTTTAAATATAGCTATGTTTACTAGCCTTTAAGTATATATAAGCTAACTTAAGAGCTTTACTTATAAGTATATAGCTATTAATAATAAAGGTATAATAAGGGAGTAATTCTTTATTACTTCCTTTAAGATAGCTGCCCCTCTAAGGTATATATTAATATTACTTAATACCTCCTTAAGTATATATTTTATCCCTTATAATCTCTACTTTTTATATTTCCTCGTTTTTAAATATAGCCTATTATACTTAGTTATTAAGCTATATATACTTTCGAAATAATCTAGTATTACTTTTTCTAATATTTATTCTAAGGGTTTTTATATAAGAGATCTTAGTAGCCTTCTTAAGATACTAAGACCTTATACCTTTATCTATGCTTAATATTCTTCTAGTAGGCGCTTAATATCTTATAGACTATATATTTATCTTTCCCCTTAACTTATATTAAAGGGGATTATAGATCTATATATACTTACCTTAGTATTAAGTCTTAGCTAGCCCTCTTAATAATATTAATATTAATAATAAGGTATATTCTTTTAGGGAGATCTCTTAGCTTAACTATATATAAGCTTAGAACCGCTCCTAAGAGCTATAACACACGTATATAAGCTCTAAACTATCTTTAAAATCGATAATAATAGCCTTAATCGATTTAGTAATATTAAATTACCTACCCTACGATAGCGCCGCGGCCCCGCTATACTAGCGCGGCGGGGGTAATACTAATAGATATCGATTAGGGGCGGCAGGGACTTAAATAGAGCCGCTACTACCCTAATACTAGACTTAGGACGATAAACCCTATTAAATACGTTAAACCCGACCTAGATATATACTTAAGCTCTTATAAAGGAATCTACTAAGAAGCCTATAAAGAACTATCTAGCCTAGTACTAGAGGAAGTACTCTAGGGCGTCTAGGGCGTCTTCTAGCGCTACTCGCGCGCCTACCTTAAGAAATAAGTAGACTAACTCTATGCTAAATATATAGCTACTATCTCTAAAGTAGACCTTAAAGAAATAGTTAAAAAAGCTATTACTAAAGCCCTAAGAATATAGAAGAAATTATAGGTAGCTATTATATTAGCGGCGGCTACCATCTTATTACTACTACGCGCTACTATAATAAAGCTAACCCTAGCCTACCTTAATAAATAAATTATAGTTAAATATAAAGGAATCGATCTAGGCTACTAAGTATAAAACATAGAGGAGGTCGTTATAGTAGTTAATAAAGTAGCTAGGACTAATATAGCTATAGTAGTATATAATCTCTATAGTAAAGATATAATAATAATATTCTAGATAACGGCCCTACTATATAAAATAGACCTATCCTAGCTCCTATATATATTCGGGGTATAGGTAATAATAATTTATAATAGCTACGCGCTTATTATTAAAGGAATTCTAGTATAGATACTTGAGTAAGGTAATATTATAGCGATTATAATAGAAATAAAGTAAGTAAATAAAGTTTAAGTTATCTAATATACCGCCTGCCGAACCTATAGTAAACCTAACTTAAAAGTAAACCTTATCCTTATTATATATAGGCTTACTATAGTAAACCGCCTATATAATAATAGCCTCGTTATATAGGCTAAGATCTTTAATACTAAACCTTATAATAAATCCCTCTACTTAATATAATATTACTAATACTTTAAGATAAGATATATTATAAAATACTATAAGGCAAAAGAGATATATAAATACTATATAACTAATATATATATAAATAAAGATAACTACCTAGCGAAATAAGGCTAGATCCTATATTACTATATTAACTATAGTAGTAACTATACTATATAGGACCGCCGCTACCCTAAGACTATAAAGATATAAGATAATATAAGGTAGGTATACTTATACTAGGCTATATAGTTCGATAATAGCTAGGCTAACCTAGCCCTAAGCTACCTATACCTTAACTTTAACCTATTACTAATATAACCTACCTAAGGGCTATATAGCCCTAACCTAAAAAGAAAGAAGATAAACTTACTTAGCTAGCCGCTAATAATAACTATCCTTAGGTATACTAGGTAGGCCCGGGGCTTAATATAACTCCTACTAAGTAACCCCGAGTTATACTCGACGTCTTAATATAATATAACTACCCTAATACTATCCTAATCCTATAATTAGGGTCTTATATTAGAATATAATAAAGAAACCTACCTTAATATACCTAGCCCTATAAGACAGGGCCTAATATAATATTATAACCCTCTAGGAAACTTACCTCGATACCTAGACTAGAGGCCTAGTATACTTAAGCTAGGGCCGCTACTTTTTTATAACTTATATAGGCTAGGTAATAATATATATCTATAAATAATATAGCCCTAAGGCATAAATAACCTAAGTAGGTAAAGATTAATATAGCCTTACCTTATTAAGCTATAGGCTAATAGTTTACTTAATATACTTACTAAAGTTTAATAATTTAAACTAATAGAGCCCTATTTATATACTTACTAAGCTACTACTATATAGTTAAAGTATACTTATTAGGGACTTTAACTTATATTACCTATTCTAAGACGCCTATAATTACTTCTTACCTAGATCGGACGACCTTATAGCGCTTATAATATAATAGCGCCTTAGCCTTACTATACTAAGGGGGGAGGTAACTTACTTTACTTATAGCTATAGGGATAGTATTATTAACTATACCTAGATAATATATAACTTAGGGGTTATATATAAAGGCTAGGCAGACCTTATTAAATTTAATTACTTCCTATAAGTAATTTATATTAGAACCGCGACCTCCTTATTAACTAGCCTAGACTCGACGCTAATACTAGCTACTATAACCTCCTTTAACTAATAGATAATTCATAAGGAAAGAGCCCTCGCTAAGGTAGTAGTTTACCTCTAGCCTAAAGCTGCCCTACCTATATTAATAATGCTAAGGGAGACCGAGGTATATATTACCTAGCTAATAAAGTAACTATATATAATAGCCCTAACCTCTATACCCCTATATAATAAATAGATTAGGTCTAGATAAGAACTATAGTAGAACTACTTTATTAATACTATAGTCTATAAAGCTAAGTAAGCTAAGAGACTATACCTCTATATAAGGAACTTAATATACTAAAGCTAGCTACTTAATATAAAGTAATAATAAAGCTATGCTATATTTAAGGTAAGGTAAAGTACTTAGAGATAGCTTATATATAAAGTATTATTAAACCCCTCTATACTATAGAAACTAAAATAATAAGTAAGGCTCTATAGTAGTACTATACTATTATTACCTTAGCTATTAGATCTCTATTAGCCCTAGGGTATAGTAGCTACTATATATAAGGAGAAAACGCGCTATCTTACTAAATAATTCTTCTTACTAACCCTCCTAGGCTAAGACGCCTAGTAGGACTTATTAGACCCCTATACCTACCCTATATTACTATTACTCTTCCCCTAGTTCGAGACTAAGGATATTAAATAAACTATTTAATATATAGTATTATAGAAGGTATTAAGAGAAGATAGCCTACCCTTAGGGCTTATTAAAGCCTATAGCTAACTAATAGCTATTTACCTTAAGAACTTACTTAATATTAATTATAAAACTAATATATTCCTATATTACTTTTATAGCGCGCGCGTCGTTATTATCCCTAAGCTTAGGAAGACTTAAGAGTAGCTCTAGTAATTAAGAGGGTAGAGACTAATCTCTTTCTTTAGTATTATTAAGAAAGTCTTAGAAGCGACTATAGCCCGCCGAGTCGCTATTATAGTAGAAGAATATTTATTATTACCTAAGGGATAAATAAGTAACTAACTATAGTACTTAATAAAGGTAATAATGTAAATAATTATAGAGCTAGTTAAAATAGTATAGAGCTATAGTAGGGTTACCTTATTACTATAACTTAACCTAAAAGGTACCTTTAATTAGGTCGACTATAGGCGCCTACTTACTATACTATAAGATAAGGGGTTCCTACTCTAGGTTATAAGATAGATTATAAGCTTCCTTATTATATATATAGCTTAACTTTACTTTAATAATACTATATTAATAGCCCTATCTATCTTAGTAGGGGTATTATAGGGATCCCCCCTATTACCTCTCCTCTTTCTCCTTTATATTAATATACTTTATAATAAACTAAAGCTAGTAATAAGTATAGAGGTTATTAGCTTTATAAATAATATTAATATCCTAGCCTTTAGGTAAGGTATAATAATAATATAGTATTAACTTAAAACTATATAGTAAATCTATAATAACTAGGCTATAGAAGTAAGGGTATAGTTTAAACCCTTAAAGTAAACTTATTTACTTTATATAGACCTAAGCCTTAAATATAACCTAAGTATACCTTAGCTCTAATATAATTGCCTTAGTAAAGAGTATAAGGTTTCTTAGTAGCTAGCTATATTATAAACTATAGTAATAAGACTACCTATAGAAGCTCTAAGTAAAAATATAATATTAAAAAGCCGCCCCTACTACCCTTATTATATCTATATAGGGCTACTATCTTAGTTAAGCCTAGGAGATCTATATAAAGGTTATTTATAGTATAATAGCCTATAGAGCCTTAGTATACTATATACTAATAGTAATATATAGTAACCCTCGAGGTATAGCTTAAGAGCTAATTAAGGTATAGTTAATATACCTATATATTATACTTAGTATATATAAGGCTACCCTAATTAAGAGCCTTAAGATATAAGTAGCTATTTTATTATTAAATTTATACTTAAATAAGTATCTCGCCTACTTTAAAATATAGCTCGAGACTACCTAGATAATATAATAAATATACGCCGCGTATATTAAAGTTATTTAAATACTATTAATATAATAGAGGCTTAGTAAGGTATAAGGTATAAGGTATAGAGAGTAGCTAAGTACTTAGTATTTAAGTAAGGAGACGCTAGCGCGCGTAACTAAAGCTATATAATAGGAAAGGTAGGCTTACCTTATTAACGCCCTAGCTATAGACTATAACTAATAAGAACTTTAGGCTGCTAATATTAACTTATTATTCTATAGCTAACCTAAGGACCTTATAGCTTATAACGACCTATATAAATATAAGAGCGCGGCCCTTATATAGCTATATATAGGTAAGCTAGGCCTCTAGAGCTTCTTATATACTATATCTATACTTAATATAACCTTACCCCTTTATTACTATAGCCGCGAGGTAAAAACAGTCTCCTATATATTTATTAGCTACTTATTACTAACTAAAATATATAATAAACTACTATTACTACTATAAGATCGCGCTGCGGTCTATATAGCCCTTAATAACCTAACCCTAGTAATACTATTAACTAAGTAATTCCTTTACTATAAGCCCCTTAATTAGTTCTAGCTAGTAATTTAGCTTAGCTAGAAATAGGAGGCTACTAAAGCGCCTATAATATAATAACGCTATAAATATAAGTAAGATATATAGAAATTAGAATTAGATAATAAAACTTTTATTCTTATTCTTATTCTTATAATAAAGCAAAACCCTAAAGGGGGTATATATAGCGCGGGCCTAATATATTCCTAACCTAACTAATCCTTAGCCCCGTCCCTAGCCTTAGCCTCTTCCTTATCCTCGTCCTTATCCTCTAAGTTATTATCGTCGTCGTCGTCGGCGGCGCGGTTATATAGTATAGACATGGCGTTTTCGGCGCGTAGAAGGAGTAGAGTATTCTCGCGTAAAGTATAAGTATTCTTAGCGAGGGCGTAGATTAGTGCCCTATAGTTAGCGGGGGTAGCCTTAGCCTCGGCGCGGTCGACCTATATAGCGCGCTTAGCCTTAGTTATAAGGACCTTCTAGCCTTTAGTCTATAATATAAGTTAGTATAAGGCGCTACTATAGCGAAGATAAGGTAATAAACCTTTAGCTTCGCAAAAGTAATAGCTAAACGGCGGGCGAGAGCCTAGGCTTCTTTACTAAGGATCTATTACTATAGGTTAGCTATAGTAATATAGCGGAGATAAGGCGATAATATATAGGTTTATAGCCCTTCTTAGCTTAGATATAGCTAGTATACTTTATACTATTACCCTTTACTATATAGTTAATATAGTAACGTATATCCGTAGTAGAAATAAGGTAGCTTATTAATAAGATTACTATACTAGTACTTATATATCTCGGAGATATAGGTAACGTAGGCCTAATAAGGTAGTATATAAGGGGTACCGAGCTATTAATAGGTTAGTACTAA